>JABASF010000042.1:0-93369 GCA_019776145.1 Harlomillsia oculata | reverse complement strand
TAAACTATAAATTATGTTTTTTCAACTTCTCTCCTTTGCCTTATACGTGTCTTTTGCATTTTACGCAAAATAGTGGCAAACCTAATTTTTCTAAAACGTGTTGCAGTACGTGCTCTACAAATATAAAGTAGTTTAGTTTAATTAATGTACTATATATTCAGTGATTGAGCTGAAATAAACTTCATCGTCACAAGCTGAAAAAAAAAAATAATTTACGTGAATTGTATGTATATGTGTACGTGTCCTCCTGTTTCTTTCATTTGCACAATCATTTTCCGGCATGTTCATAAACCAAAGATCCAATATTGATTAATTATACAAATTATACTCGACAACTCCTGAAAACTTTGTTTTTAATGTATATAATCAACAATATTATCAACTCACTCGGATTACTTCAGGATTTCCAAAGCAGTGCCGATTGATTTGTCGACTGAACCTGAACAACAACGTAGACCAACAGAATAGACATGAAAGATGAAATGAAACATGACTTTATTTTTGCTTATACGAGGATGGGAAGCTCTCAGTCAAGTATCGTAACCTTGCACACAAAGTGAGTGCTATTTCGTAACTTTAACCTGGCGCTGCGCTGAGCCAAAGCCCCGCACGCCGTACGCGTACGTACGGCCGCACTCAAACACTGCATCTGGAATTTCTAATTCTGGAAATGGACTTCCTGGAACGCACATGAGTTCGTCTGTTCGTCCTAGCCCTCCTAGCCCTAAACGGCGGAAAGTCGGAACAAAAATGACGTACTAATAGAATAAATTGAATTCATTCAGCGTCAGTGAATGTGCACTTTATTGGTTTGATAAGTTCATGTCAATAAGAAACAAGAGACGTCGTATGATTTGGAATAAAATGAGAGCAACATTTAACATTTATTTCGATTTTGTTATACATTGTACTTTGTATTCAACAGGAACATGTTTGATACAGTGGATTGTATGCATTACAATTATAACTCAAAATTACAACAGTTGTGGAATTCGTACAGTAATGGAACATTGCATAACACGATTGGAATTACTAGCACATTACAGTTACACTATCTCATTGTCATGCGACGGCTACAATAATTTGGAAAGCAGAAGTTGTATAATTTCATGCAGGATTAAACGATGCTGCAATATCTTACATCAAATCGACGAGTACGCGACAATTATTCAACAAGGAGCTGCTATACTGATTTAAAAATCGGTGAATGTAACAATAAGTAGCTATCTACTATATTACTGATTGCTCTTACTGTAGTTGGACTTTTGGCTGATTAATGTACAGTTACTATATAGTAAATGTTGAGTTAAATACTGGACTGCATCAGCGTGTTGTTTAACTGTGTATTAAATATGCGGAAAGCTTTTAGGAGTTGCTACGAAGGCGATGCTGCGCCGGCGTGAACTACTACAGGTACGACAAGAGAATTCATTGGCTCCAAAATGGAAGTATTTGTTGATGTCTGGAGATGAGTTGTTTCTGAAGAATTGAACTTGAACCCGACACGGTTCGATGGAAGTTCCATAGCTACTTGGGGTAATGGTGCTCCACATTCAGAGTCGTCCCGTTGAGTCATTGTGGAATAACCATGATCGCTATCTGTTCCCACGACAGAACCCATAGGGGAACGTGATGCGGGAAGAAACCGGCCTCTCCTTCGACGATTTCGGTTAGGAACAACAATATGCAGAGGAACAATTACGTTGTCGGGATCGGGTTCGTTTTCGCTGTCACTACGACTAGAACCAGCTTGAGGTAGAATAGAACCCATTGGACTTTCTTGTAATGGTAAAAGATGTAATTCTGGTGATGAGCTTCCAAAGTTTAAAGCTCTGTGTCTGTAACAATAAGCAACCAATCCTAAGAAGACGATGAAAACGGATAAGACAACCAGAATTGGAATGAGGGTATGGCTGCTCCTTTCAGTATCATTGTCCGATCCGTCCCCAATGCTCATTCCAGACGGGACGAAGTCAATTAACAGACGGGATTCTTCAAATTGTGATGAGAAATCTTGAAAAGCAAATCAGCATCATTGAACATTAATTATTGACATTCCAATATTTCCTATTCAATATTTCTAGTAATATGTATAAACTCACCAAAACAAGACTTAAAACTATTACACATTGGGCGAGTCGCTGAGCTGTTCAATGCACTGCACCAATCACAGCTCCAGCTTCCAAGACAGTTTCTGATAATAAAACAATAATTCGAATATTAGTGGTGCTACACAACGTTCAAAACTGAATTTATGTTCGTAACTTTATTAATTAAACATACTCGGAATCAGGAAGCAACGAGCATTTCGGGTAACTGACATCGCACGTTAAATTACAACCAGTGGATGATCTGCAAACATCCTCTTCTTGTGACAACATTGGCAATGATTCATCCCGAAAACTACAAGGTTCAATATCTTCGGGTAAGTCAACAACATTATTTTGCATACAGAAGTTAGGTTCTCTCGGACATTCACACGGGCATTCGCAATCACTTGGATCCATACGTAGGCAGTTAAGGCACAATTTATCAACCTAAAGATTAATAACCAAGTTGTAATCAGAATCCACAGGAAATAAAATCATATTATGAAAATACAATGTAATTTCTTACTGTGCTGCATGGACAGAAAGCAGCACTGCTTGTGGCACAAGTGTCATATACTACAGTGAGAAACAGATTGGTATCCGGTACAGGAACCATGTGGTAACGACTGCAATGTTCTCCGTGCTTGAGCTTCTGTACGCCAACCAATGGTAATGAAACACTGTACTTTCGTTGCAGACTGCCTTGTGTCGATGACGCTTCACTAAGTCTATGACACATTTCTTTTCGAATAGGAATCTCCTTGTTTACTCCATGTTGCAAAATGTCAATAACGGT
The DNA here is from genome assembly GCA_019776145.1 of Harlomillsia oculata. Taxonomy (NCBI): domain Eukaryota; kingdom Metazoa; phylum Arthropoda; class Collembola; order Entomobryomorpha; family Oncopoduridae; genus Harlomillsia; species Harlomillsia oculata. The sequence continues at coordinate 90,483 of JABASF010000042.1, read as the reverse complement.
TAAAGGTTCCAATTGAGTCACGTGTACTTGACGGGTCGTTTTTAGGCTACGACTCAAATGCGGATGATAGACCACATAACCGCTATCGTCTATTAAAAAGCAGCGTGTTGATACGTTTCCTTCATCAATTTGCATTCCTGAAGACGGTTTGCATTCTGGAAGTACATCTTCAATTAGTTTCTGAAAGAAACCGACACTAACATCTGCCCCAACCACAGCAATGGGAATTCCTGATCTTGGTTCTCCAACAAGAGTTGAGCTAGCATGAATGACAGTACTCATCGTTGAAACTGGTACTCCAGCCAGACGATCAACCACCGGAGCTGTAAACACAACTTTTGTTTCCTTTTCCACAGCTTTGCGAAACCATGTCGTTGATGAAGGGACATAACCGGGTGACACAGAAGAACCAGGGTAAAGTATGAGAAATGACCCTCCTGCTCCAGTTGCAAACCTATAGAGCATAATTAAAAAGTAGTTAAAATACAAGATATTACCACCATCACAATAAACAAAACAATAATTAGCCAACAATTTACAAAATCACATATTATTTTGTTAATACCGTCTGCTAATATATTTACTCCATTTTGAATTGAAGAACTGGAATTTCCACGGTGAAACTATACTAGATAGCGCTGCTACGTGTTCTTTCACTCCAGCTCTTAATCCACGATTGAGATTTTGCAAGGAACCACTATTATCTCCGATGTATGCCATAAGAGCTTGATTGTTTCTGGCATTGAATCTACTCGAAAACTGGGAGCTGATTGCATCGGCTGGTAATTGAAAAGCACTTGGCGATAAATACAGTGCAGCACTGTTTACACTAAAAGTGTAATTGTCACAAAAATTAGTCTTCTTTAATAAGGAATGATGTTGAATGTCCGTATTTCTCGCAAACATTGCTTTTTTTAGAACCAATTCCTCTCTTGCAAACGCACAACCACCACTTTCACCGAATAGGACAAGGATTACAATGTAATCAAAGCCAGGCGTTGCGGCCCAAGTGTAGGTAACCTATAATTTGACATTCAAAGGCATTTACTAGTTTTGTAATGGAAAGGCATTAATCTTTTCAAATTGTTAAATATTTACTAACCCCAAATTTTTCCTTTCTCAATCCCAAACTTTCACATCCTTTTTCAGTACTCATAATTTTATGCTTGAGTTGCTGAAATCCTCGTCGTACTTCAATCTGCTCTATGAAAATTTGAGACAAAACTTCTTGAGAAATGTCAGGCCTTCCTAGTGCTGGATGCGCAATTATACGCCCTACAAGTTACACATATAGCACATTACTTTCACAAAACATTAAGACCAGTAAAAAATTTATGACTGTTTTCGAGTATCTTATACACGTTACCATTTTTGTCGATCAGTATGGCATAGTTTTTGGCACTAAGTACGTTTTCATTTGTGTAATAAGAAAAATGTTGGGTGAAATGAGTCAATGGTATTTCAACTGCCACCAACCCCAAGGGACGGTTGAGATGGAAAACAAATTTTTTGGCCACAACAACTGCATCTGCAATCACAATCACAATAAAATGCTGTAATACTCAGCTCAATTATAGATTTGAAATGTTTACACATAACTTGCACACCACTGTACGACATACCTTTTGAAACAGAGTTCCAATGAGGAAATGTAAATTCAACGGCTTTGGAATTACCACGATCTTTGTCTGGGAAAAACTGACTGAGAATATCGGAAAGCGACCACCATTCCTTTTCAGTCGTAAGTTTCAATGCCATTTTCAGAGCAAAAGATTCAGCATCAGATTGACTTGTTGATGTAACTTGAACACGCCAAATATTTTTAGATGCGACGTTCTGTAGCGTCGCTTTGTAGTTGTCTTCTTCACTCTGGTTCAAAGGACGGAGAGAAAAAGTCTCTATGAAAATTGGACAGCTCACACGGAAGTGCTCAGAGGTAAATGCCGTCGTGTCCAGGCCTGACGTTAAGTGAATAATTGTTGCAGCAGACGGATGAAATTGTGACTCTGAAGAAAAATTGCGACACGCCATATCAATCGCTTTTTGGAAATCGCTAACTTGATCGCCATCCGCCTCGGACGATTCCATTTCGTTGGAATTGGACGACATCAAAGGTCTACTTTCGAAATGAGTAAAGTAATTCATGATCCGATATCGTGTCCAAGATGTCACCGGTACCATTTGGTCACATAGAAAATGAGGTGAATATTGTTCTGATCCACTGTTGAGGATTCCGACTTCGTCAGCCTCATTGAGAAATCGTAACAACAGTAGTACTACACCATAATAAACAATGTTTTACACCTTTACTGACAATAGTACCGTTATCATATTATGAACATTTGTATTACTCACCAACTGTTTTAACTGACTTCAGCGCTTCGGCTTTGCTCATTTTGTTCAGTTGATTGAGGAATACGATGCGATGGTTTCTAGTATCATCCTTTGATCGTTGCATCAACCATAGCTTCCTGTCGGAATTAAAGTTTGGTCTGTTTACCGTTCCATTCGTTTTGCAATTATGAGTGTTGGATGGATATGTTGCATAAACTCCTTCAGGTGATAAAAAATACTGCCACTTCAGATGCGGCAATTTAGCAGCATTGTCCAGTAAAACTGAGGAAATAAAATTGAAACTCCGATTAATTCATTGTAATGTAACCATGATAATTTTCTTCAAAATATAATCCGTTTTTGTTGCATTGTTGCCTTGTTGCATACCTTTACTAAAGTGACGTTGGGGTGCAAATAATGGCTTTAAAGTCTTGGAAGGTAGCGTCTTACACGCTTCATCTTTTAAAACCGTCGTTTTGAAGTACTGGTCATATCTACAAGAATATATAGTAAAATGGTTTCAAAATGCACTTATAAAGTCATATAAAGCAAAATGGAATACTAAGACGAGTACTTACAAAAATTTATCAGTCTTAATTTCACAACAAATAGGAAGTTCGGCGAGTAAATTTCGTTTATTCGGACGAAGAAAAATGTCATCAGCACTGGCTTTCACGGAATTTTCCATGCGATTCAAAGCTTCTTCATACTCTTTCAAACGAGACGAAAATTTATCTGCTAGCATTTCAACATCTCTTAATACTCCTTCTGTACGTTGAGACTCCAATTGCAACGTTTTGTAATACTCCTGCAGAAATGACAAAATAAACATTGTATTGTAGTATAACTATACATTTAATAACTGAAAGTATATTATTAGCATAAATATTTTTTCAATGTCAAGAATTGACAAACCTCTGTTTCACCAGCTCGTAGTTCCACGTGGATCAGTTTTTGAAACAAAGAATTCAATTTTGAAGCTGCTTGAATAACACTTCTATTCCCGTCACTTTGACTTTCCGTCTTCAGTAACAATTCATTCCAGTAAGAAGACATTGAGATCATCGTCTTTTCAGTGGTTGCACTTGTAGCTGCTCTTGCTTGTAATTGCAATGTGGCATCCATATCCACTGGATTCATCGCTTTTTTATTTCCAAAACTACTGAGAGACTTGAGCATTCCAATTTCCAATGGCACATTATTATTCCGTGTCTTCAAAACGGTCCTATTCTCATTATTGGCAACGAATGCATCATCCACGCACACATTCCATATCAAAAGACCCAAGAGGATGATGTGATTTCGATGCATTGTACAGTGCTTCATCTTGCCGAATTCAATTCTTCTTAAACACCAACATCGAATTACATAATTTCAAAATACTTCATTGAATATTTCATATCCGTAGAATTACTACGTAATTAACGTATACGTACTACGAACTAACAACGATGAACATTCTTTTCCTCTGTAACGTGCTGGTGCTCTTATAGAGCAGTGCCGTAGTATTATCACCGCCGGATACCGTCATTGGACTGATTGGACTGCTAAGAAATCCAAAAATACAAACACTGTCATTCAAATTATTATTAAAAAACGATACTATCAAAACCAAGTCACCACTTTTTCCTTTTTCCAAAATCTTTTACTTACCAGCGTATAATCTTGGTTTCTAGATTTTTCAGATAGTTTAAATATAAAAGTCTTTTTTAAAATTGCAGTGATCCATGTCTGATCAAATTGTCACATAAAAACGATGCACCAAAAATCCATGAAATGTCAACAACACAATAATGATTGACGATTACTTTTCGGACACTGACGACACGATGACGATAACACATGTACAATATTTTGACACAAAGCAACGAAACATCAATCGTTAACTCGCTCGCAATACTATTTGAATGACGGGCTAAAATAATAAAATAGGAACATTGTTGTGGATGAAATATAAATTGAATGCAAATGAACAATAGTTGTGAAATGTGGTTAAAACAAGAATAAAATGATTTTTGTCCGTCCACAAAGCAAAAAGGAGCAGGAAAAGCTCAGCCGAGGCACGAAACCGGCGGCGAGATCAAAGAAAATCCATGCCATGAACGTAAACGCAATGCGTTGTGTTTAAAAGCTCTCTTTTATACTCATAGCCTATAATATGAGAACAAGGCAAGGCAAAAGGCAAAATAAAGCGACCTTATATACTTTAACATAAGCATTTTTTTAGGGTTCCGTTTGTCAGCACATGAACAGGGTTTCTCTGAATTCTGTTCCTTTTCTAAAGAATCTTTGAAAATTGTAAAATGTGACGATTATTAATTATATTTCATTCCATGCCTTTGCAATAAGGTGAATGCTACTACTAGGTGAATTTTTTTTGGCTCCTAATCATAACAAGATCACAGCGTTCACCTTAACGATTAGCAAATCAATGAAGCCAATATCACATTTATAAACAAACATTTCACATAAATGCATTTTGACTTGTGTCAACTATCCATTTAAAATGGCGATTTAAATTGACAAATAATCATGGAAATATTAATTAATTTCATTTCTTTTACGCTTCTTTTCTAACCGTTTAGACGAGCATTAAGAATTCATCGTTTTTTCATGATTCATACTATTTCAATGCAACAGTGTGTGACTCTCCTTTGTCAACGTCAACTCGTAAAAGTTGATTCACGGATTTCATCTCATGAAACAGGATAAAGATACGCGGATACGTCTATGTGTACATTCGGCTTATTAAATCTTGAATTAATCCCAAAACATCCAAACGGAGAAAGTGGTATGTAACATGAAATATATGTATACAATCGGAAAGTTGTACGACATGAACGATGGAATCACAATCAATAAACCAAAATGGATAATTGGGATAACAGAATCTCGAATCCGAATATATGTACAGAGACCTCTTCAACGCAGTGTTTGATGTTTATAAATGTATAATATTGATAAACCATGTTTTGTGATAAGATTAAAAAGTACACTTTGGTTTTGGTTGGTGTGTTTGAGGTTCGAGTCCGAGTGTTTGTTTACTATGCGGATTAATGGAACTATCCGTAAACCGTTACAGATTGTGATGTTATGTACAGGTTGTTTCGTGGGAAAGTATATATAGTATCATTTATTATTACTAATTACAACTACAGTTATGATGATTTCACTGTTCGATACGAGTTATAATACAACTGTACAAACATTATTTATAGTACATTTTGATTTCTACTACACTACTAATTTGGTTAACTCGAGACTTTTAGTGAGACCACTGACTTCTATTTTAGAACCCAACTCCTTATGTATACTTGCGCCAGTAATGTAAATTCTCCACAACGAAGTTTGTCCAAAACAAAAGTTTTCTTCCGACTCAATTATTTTTCAAGAGCTTTTTTCCCAGGTGCACCACCGGAGAAAGATGCCAGTGTAATTTCTGAATTAATCCATTTACGAAGTATTTGATCCGCTTGATGAACTTCATTCTCGGAACAAATGCGTCGCTTCCGTTCGATTTCCTCCGTTCTGGAGGTAGTTCAACAGGATTCATAAGAATGTGATCCGCAGGCATCGAACAACCATTGAGAAATTGAATTTTTCACTATCTGGGTGTGCTTCTGGTAAATTAATACAGTAAATATCCGAAGCATTTTTCAAAGGATGTAAAATTTCCTTTCTTCGTTCCATATCTTCAATCACTTCAGGGGGAACTCGAGTTTCTTCACATTTTGCATTTCGTTCTAAGCAAGTCTCTACAGAAGCTTTACAGTGGAGGATGGCAAAGCCTGTACTGTTCATTTTGGCCATTTGGTACCATTCCCATCGCACACTTTTGTAATAATTATTATCATCAATGAGGATTATGAAGTTACTTTTGTCACATTTGACATTTGAAACCAATTGACTCAACTTGTCTACGAACAACGGTGGATTTGTCATACCTGCTAACTCTGCTTGTATGAATCCTCTTAGTTGTTCAGTTACATCTAAATTTCTAAATCAAGACTTTACTTTCTAAGCTGTACAATTAACGTCTGAACACAAAGTAGAAAACATTTCCTAAGAGCTTTTGCGCTACCTTGTACATCCGGGAATCGACGCTAGATTTCATGGGGAACGAAATCATCGTATGACATGGGGGGGTTACATAAATATGACTTCCTGCATAATTCTCGGCTGTTTTACAAGTTAGCACAGTCTTTCCACTATCTAGCCGGAAGACCCATCAAGGGAACAAGTGCTATATTAACTTTTGGGTTTACAGTTATCATTGTTGGGTAGTTTCAAACGTGTTTACTCTCGGATCAATAAAATAACACTCAGTTACTACTTTGTAGAAATGTTAGCGAAAAGTACAGTATCATAAGGACACTATTCATTGAGGAGGCTATTGCGCAGATTCTGGAACGGATGGATGCTTCTGGAGAAAGTGGCAGGTTAGCTAACGCTGGATGCAACATTGGAACTGGTTTCTGGTAAATCCAATCAGGAACGGATTTCATAATACCAGTCGGGGGTTTCAATTTCAATGACTCTTCATTTGCTTTCTCGTGTTCTTATTTAATTCGTCTAAATTCAGCTTCGTTTTCTTTCACTTTCCGTTCTTGGAATCCAGGATTAATGTCGGCGTCAAGAAAAACGGTTTTATGATTCACATTCATGTGTTTTTGAGTGCATTTGTTCACACATTTAGACTCTTCATCGTCCAGTTTCCTTTGACTCATATTGAGGATACATTTCTGAAAGCATTTTATCTTGTACTCATTTCACTCATTTCATTGAATTCATTGAAATTCATTCATTGAAATTCTGTAGATCTAGAATTTTTTTACATTATGTTTAATATGTAACGAATTGAATTGAGTTTAATGAATGATACATTGAAATTGAAGTGTATTTCAACTGAATGGACTCACAGCTCAAATCACGGAGTGAAGGCTCAGATAAGATGAATTTGGTCTTCAGTCAAAGTTTCCATTGGTTCCTCCTTCAATGTCTCGATATTGTCAGTCCGAATTCCCATAAGTACAAGCAACAATTGTCAAACGAAATTACACAATCACAATATTACATCAGACTGTAAACATTTAGTCATCTTCCTTTTTCCACTTCTTTGCTTGAAATAAACTGCACACAAGTTTTCGGTTCAAGTGAGCTTTTGATAAAATTCATGCATATCTGAGGAAGCTGTAGTGATCAATAATAACCAGCTGGCCGTCGCTTCGCGACGGATGCCCCAATATCTAAACTAATAAAACTAATAATGTCGAACCAGCAAGGAACTCTCTATGAATTCTTCTTTTACGCACAAAATGGATTGACTGTTTTTTATAAAGTGTTGAAATTTTCCTTCTGTCACAGCTTGGTAGATAGATGTCAAATATAGATGGTAGACGGTCGTCATCGAATTTATTTAAGGAATCGTCACATTTCAATTGCACATATCGTATTATTCAAAAATTTAAAATATTTGGTTAAATTTGAATGCATTAAAAATACACAGGTTTTAAAAATTGGTTCAAGTTTCAAATCATTGCACAGTAAGGTAGGCAAACATTGGGAACATTAATTCGGATGTGTTTTGACTTTAAAAATATGTCACATTTTAAGTTCTACCGTGCTATCACAATTTACTTTAAGTTTGTAAATTTACTGTAAATGCAGAGAAAGTGCCGTATAAGGACGGAAACCTTCATATATAATACTCCATAGTTCATTACAGACTACAATCAGGCACAAGCTGATCAGAAACCCGTGAATGAGGTCAAAATTAAGTACAAAAAAACAAACCATCAGATCACAAAATAAGAACTAAAAATTAATATTAATACATTACAATAATACGGCAATTATGTAATTCATTAACTATCTTATTGGTTCCCAACTAGACATTAATAAAAGTTCGTGAAATTCATTGACGCTACGAAGAAAAAACATAAATTTAACCCGCTTAAAGTAGGTTGTACATTCAGTGACCATTTCCGGCCAATCCGGCATCTTTCGCCATTTGATAAAATATGGACTGTTTGTTCAAAAGTAGTTCTGCGGGCGTATCGAATTCACGAATCTCCCCTTTGTCAAGGACCATGACCCTGTACATTAAAGCGATTATACAATCTTAATATCCCAAGAAAACCAAAAATGAAATCAAAGGTAAAAATTCAAATTGTAAGAATCCTACTTGGTCGAATCCATTATCGTATTGAGTCTGTGTGCAATTGTAAGCACAGTACAATCCTTGAATTCGGTTCTGATGGTCTTTTGAATTAAATCATCGGTTTCCAAATCCACTGCGGCCGTTGCTTCATCTAGAACAAGAATTCTTGTTTTCTTCAACAATGCTCGAGCTAAACATACCAACTGGCGTTGACCAACACTGCAAGGAACAATCGGTAACATTAAGATTACGATTACAATATCACTAACTTTCATCCGATGAACACTATAAGGTATTAAAAAGAAAACTTACCTAAGGTTTTCTCCACCTTCAGTAATTTCATACTCTAATCCGGCTTGCAATCCTTTAACAAACGACTTCAAATGAGCATTTTCCAAAGCACGCCAGACTGAATCGTCCGTATACTGATTGAAAGGGTCCATGTTCATACGAAGACTTCCGGAAAAAAGTACAGGATCCTAAGTAAAATGCCGTTTCTTAGTAAAAGGCAATCATATAAAACATGGATATTAAGAAAAATTAACAATTACTTGAGGGATAATTGTTAAACGACCACGCAAATCGTGTAATCCAAGTTTAGAAATATTTTGACCATCGATAATAATGGAACCCCCAGCTGCCTCAACGATTCTGAACAATCCTAATGTCAATGACGATTTCCCAGCGCCAGTACGGCCCACGATTCCAACCTATGAATATTATTAAATATTAGAATTCTCTTCTAAGTTGGTGCATTAACTATGAAAATAATGAACATTACTTTTTGTCCAGATTCAACACGACATGACACGCCTCTAAGAACTAAATCGAGGCCATCTCTGTATCGACAACTATAATTATCAAATTGAATGTGCCCAAGTTCCGGCCATGTTCTCGGCGGCTTTCTTTCTTCAATTTCCCATTCCGCTTCCTGTAAGACGAATTCAAAAATGAAATTCAAGGTCTACATACTCTAATTTATAATGCTAAATACAAAATGACAGATTCAACGAACTTGAGGCGTTTCCCCATACTCCTTGATACGCTCAACAGCAACAATGTTCGTCTCCACATCAGATGTCATACGAACAAGCCAGTTGAGAGTTTGTGTAATCTGTAACGCATAGGATACAGATAAGCCCACAAGTCCAGGGCTAAGATGTTCACGCCCTAGTACCGCAAAAAGAGCTGCAAAGAATGTTATCGAATTTCCAACGAACTCCAATCGTACAGCCAACCACCTGTATTACAATTATCATTGAGAAACCATAACGCGTACGGTCCTTAAAGACGATGTTATGATAGTACTTCATATCTTAAAAATGATATCGACTTTACCGATTAGAAACAATTGACGGATAGTACGAAAGTTGATTGTGATCTACTTTAAATTCAGATTCAGTGATGAACCTTTCCTCCATCGAATACGCTCGGATAGTAGAACATCCCGTTATAGACTCTCCAAAGTGAGAGTAAATTGGTGAGCGAGTCACGGATTCCAACCGTTTCAGTTGTCGCGAGGTAGCGACATAAAACCGCTGCAAATATACGCAAAAAGTGATGTGTAAAAATGTACGATATTGCACTAATATTCTTTTATAAAGGAATATTGCTAACTAACCTGCACCATGTAGTACAAAATCGCAATTGGTATAATGACCGCAATGAAAATAGGTGTGCTCAAACTTATTACTGCAAGTGTGGCTAAAACCTAATAATTATTACATTTTTCATTAAATCAAGTAAATAATTAGAAGTAATACAACTTAACGGTGTTACTTTGTAGTCAACTGGGCAATGAAAACTAAATGCTTTATCAAATTAAGAACACCAAAATCATGGCGTGGTCACACAAAGTTTTGGAACAGTTCAATACAATTTGACTATATCGTACATTACGTTTTTACGATACTATATTATTATATTAATTGAAAAGGTCATTGCTATTATGTATCAAAACGTAACAATAAAATACAATTAGATACCCCAAATAAGCACAGAATCCATCCACGGAGTATATTAGGCTGTAACAATAAACAAATTTGTATGAATATTTGAAAACGAAAGACAATAATAGGAATTTATCGTTGTCTGTCAATTATTACTGATAATTATTATTACTAACCAATGTATTATCAACAACTTCCACATCCTTGGAAAATCTGTTCAAAATCCTTCCAAGTGGTGTTGTGTCAAAGAATGAGATGGGATTTCGAAGTACATTCGTAAGCATTGAGTACTGTAAAATCTTAGCAGCAGATAACGAAGAGTAAAACAGTGTGATGGATCCAATCATTGAGCTGATTGCTGTGATTTAAATTAATATTATTGTTGATGAACATGATTGAATGACCGTAAAGTAATAGTAAGTATAATTGGTGCATTTTTAAAGGCCTTAGCTTGCGTGCCTTAAATAGTGATGGGCTGTTTCAACTTCAAAACCAATACGAGAATACGACACAGCATTCGAGCATTCATACTTTCAGACACCAAGAGACTTACTTTACTTATAATAAATAATAATAATAATAATAATAATAATAATAATAATAATAATAATAATAATAAAATAATAATAATTAATAGTAATTAATTACAATACCAACACCATAAACATAATATTCAGTTATCGTTAACGTACGCATTAATTGCATAAGTGTTCATTGCCCAGACCACTTCCATAGATTATAAATACGTTGTAAAGTTCTAACCGCAAAAAAGCACCCTATAAAGCTTCTCAAATTCATTATTAATGATGTGTCAAGAACGTCCAAGTCTTTTGCGAAACGATTAACAATTCTGCCAACGGGTGTAGTGTCAAAAAATGACATTGGGGATTTGAGAATGTTCGTGAGCATTCTCTGATGGAGAACTGTTGCTGATTTCAGTGTAGCAAGAGCCAAAACCACCGAGGCAATTATCACAGATATAGCTGCAGATAAATTTAAAATCAGCAACATATTTCAAGCTTAGCTTATTATTTTGCCATCAAACATTTCAAAAACTTCCGAAGCAATGATATGGCCATCAAATAAATTAGTACAAATGTACGGGAAACAGCCATTAGTGCGTTAAGTGCAATATCAATGTAGGATACAGGAACCTCGAAATTGACTTACCCTGTCCAAGACCAAGTGCTGCGTACACACCCAAATACATATCACGACCGGATTGTGTACCGTTTTCGCTTACTGGCTCATTAGACCATTGCGAAAGCCAAATGTTTGATCCAACAGAGAAGGCTGTAAATATGTGTACGTGTTACACGTTAATTAATTTCTTTTTAAATGTGATAATAACATGTATCTAATACGCTTTCACACTTTTCACACTTACATTGAAATATTAAATGAAACAGTAGAGTCCATAAAGTCATTCCCATTCCCATAGCTTTGATGTAATGAAGGTAAACCGAAGCTTTAACACTGCCGGTCTCTGTTTTCTCAGCCTCAATAAGCTTATTTTCGGGTTTAGGTTCCTTCAAAGATGAATGTAATTCAGGCGTCTTACTCATCTTTCTTTGGGGTGAGGATTTTTCACTACTATCCTGTATTATGATTGCGTGGTAAATAAACCAATACAAGGTACTCCAATTGTTTTGTTAAATTACCAACACAGCAAGATACTAACCTGAGAAACCGTAGACATTTGGCGTGTCATGAAACGATCATTGGACGCTTCACTGTCCGACGCCAGTCTCGATCGTTGTCGCTCAAATATTTTTTCGCGAGAACCAATTACTCCTTCAAGATCTTGAATGATGTCGTCATCAGCAGAATCATTAGTTCCAATGTGCTGAACTAAGAAGTCTGCGAATTCTCCCTGAGTTAAAAAACGATAATTATATAGAATTACGTCGAATTATATTTGGGATATGTAAAGAAGGTAATATCATTTCAGAAATACCTTTTTCTGTAGGAGTTCCTTGTAGGTCCCACTTTCACTTATTTCCCCATCTTTCATAACATAAATATAATCAACTTTGGGCAGGTACGTAATTCCATGCGTAACAAGCACTCTGGTTTTCCGCTTCAGCAATCCCGATGGACCCAAAACATTGTCAAAGATGTGTTTTCCAACGTGGGAATCAACAGCGCTCAATGGATCATCCAGCAAATACAAATCGGCATTGTTATATGCAGCTCTCGCAAGAGACACACGTTGCTTTTGACCCCCACTCAAGTTAATTCCCTGCAATTCAGTTACCCCAGTTTTATTTGTCAAGTAATAATGTAAATGGTGCAATTTGTACTACATATAACGTCGTATTTCAACGCCCATTATTCTTTTCTCTTACCTTCTCTCCAATTTCCGTCTTGTCGCCAGCAGGTAAAATCTCCAAATCAGGTTTCAATGCACAAGCACTGATAACTTTATCATATTTGATTTGATCCAGTGGACGTCCAAACATTACATTATCCTTAAGTGTCGCATTTTGAATCCAGGCTTGCTGAGCAACGTAAGCAATCGAACCCTGAATTTCAGAACAAAGGTTTATGTTAATGTTATTACAATTCCCACAGTTTGTAAAATCACTTTTCGTGATTGTTTTCTCAGGTTGCAGTGGTCACGTTTGCTACCTACGTGTACTCTGGCGACGACAATGTTTTGGACGTCCAAACATTACATTATCCTTAAGTGTCGCATTTTGAATCCAGGCTTGCTGAGCAACGTAAGCAATCGAACCCTGAATTTCAGAACAAAGGTCAAATTAATGTCATAACCTGCAAAATACATTATAGTGGATTATTTTTACTATACTAACCTTTGTATTAACTTTCCCTGAAATTTTATCCATTTCTCCCAAGACAGCCGACAGTAAACTGGATTTCCCGGATCCAACCGTACCAACAACTGCAACCAGTTGTCCTTCTTGCACTGTTACATTTACGTTCTTCAGCGTCGTGATTTCTGAGTCCCATGTAAAGTTTCCATTTTCAATCACCAAAGGATGAGCTAACATACAGTACAATATTATTAGAACATATTGTACTGTAATTGTAGGTGACCATACACAAACTTAATTCACTTAAATTAAAGAGGCTCAATTACCTGCACTTTCATCATGCGTAATGGCATCTGGATCGATTTCTTCTGCATTCATGTATTTGTTAATACGTTTCAAACTGACAGCAGCCTAATTAAACAACACACGGATTAGTATTTTGGGAAACTATGCACGAGAAATTCAAGCACCCAGCAACAACAAAATGAGAAACAAACATAACGTAATACAATAACACACCTGGATCATGCTGCTCATGATCATTGGCAGCATGCCTACAACATAAATACAGCAATTACATTACGATATTAGACAACCCACAACTGTGAAATATAATTGAATGTCCCAAATTTATGGAAATTACTCAGAGGGAATCGAAGAATGTTAAACAAAGAAAGCGAAACGAAGGCCTTTTGAGTCGTCCAAAACATTGTCGTCGCCAGAGTACACGTAGGTAGCAAACGTGACCACTGCAACCTGAGAAAACAATCACGAAAAGTGATTTTACAAACTGTGGGAATTGTAATAACATTAACATAACATCCATCTGAAAGACATTTCTAAATGCTAGTTATGTTGACAAACGTTAAACACAGAAATCCCGAAGCAAGCCTGAATGTTGAAGGATAAAAAAGTCAACGCACGTTTATGGTAAGTACAATCATCATTGGAAGAAAATTTAAAGGTGCTCTTAAAATGTTTAAAAGGGCAAGAGCTACAAACGCTGTCTGTGCGTCTAATACGTTTTCACGATCACTTAAAACGTACGTTGCAAAGGAAACTACTCCAACCTTAATGAAAGGTTTATTAAATTTCATACGTAATAAATACAAATATAAATGTTTCTTCCACAAGCTATCTATACTTTGCGATCAAACACGTCAAACAGTGTATTGACACCGAATACGAACTTACGAGAAACGGTGCACACGTCCAAATAAATGATGTTCCTGCATTGATGTACGCACTATCTGTTAACACTTTCATTTCTTTTCCTCTAATTCGCATTACTTGTTCTTCAAAAGAGGGTTCCCAAGCATACAATTTCAGAACCTAACGTAAAACATAAAATTATACATTAATAGAATATTGGAGTGGATATATATAAATTTTACGCCTCCATTGTCATTCATGATTCAAGTTAATGAAATAAGTAATTCCAAAACAAGGTACCTTCATTCCACACAGTATTTCATTCATCAGTTTGACACGCTGATCCTTATTTTTCATTTGACGTATCTGCAACTGCTTCACTTTAGATGCAATGACAGCATTAATAGGAATAAGTAGGATCATAACTCCAAGGCCAGCTAAAACTGATGGTCCTAAAGTTTGCCATAGGAAGTATAGAGATAATGAAATTTGCAATGGTGCACTCCACAACATGTTTAAGTACGCTGTCAAATCCATAAAACGCTGCGCATCCACACTCATTAAGTTGACAATTTCCCCGACAGTTGTTTCTGCAAATTTACAACATAATCGATGCCTTTTTAAAAGCCGTCACTTAAACATTGGCACTACCGTATAGATTATTTAAATAATATTTGAGCGAATAGGACAAATGAATACCTTTCCTAGCCGAATTCGAAATGCGAAGCGCCTTTTTGTAAATGACACTAACTAAAGTAGTTCGTACTCTCATCCCAACAAGGAACATCCTGTGGAAGTATTGTGACAGAATAAGAGTTTGAATACATGCCGTCGCAAGCAGGAGTACTGCGTAAAAATATCCTTTCCAATTTTCCTCCTTCCCTTCAACGAACGAGATCAATAATCTAAAGCATAACAATGATAACCAGTAATCAAAACTGTTGCAGTAGTTATACAAAAGATCAAGTGAATATTCGGAATTCAAAACTTACTTTAGTATTTGAGGAGAAACAAAGGTCAAAATATCCTGCGTAAATTTAAGAAGTGATCCAAACAGGAATGTAGGTCCGAAAGCCTTACATAACGTTGGCAAAATGCTGGCCTGTGGCTTTGATGATGATTCCTTCGACGCTTTGCTCTTAAGGTTTATGGAATTATTTTTTTTCTTAAATGACGCTTCGGCAACCCTAAAAACCAAATATGTGTTGGATAATTACATCCCTGTTCGTGTTACTTACTATGTCGCATAAACTCATGAACTAAACAAACGGTCTTACCCATTTTCCTCGTTATGACTTCAGAAGCATAATATACGTATTACAGAAAATTATACAATTATATCGACGATTTTATATTAATTAGTATTAAGGAATGTGTAATCACTATATTTAATAATATTCTTACGTTTTTGTTTTAATTGATTTCAGTGACTTGTTCCAGTAGCTATCAAACACTGGGGTAAGTGATTTGGACTTATCTTCGGGATTCAAGTCCCAAAGATCAGAATACTCCAATGGCTTTTTATAACCTTTCCAGGCCAACGGTTCAAACCAAAAGAAGAGTATTTTAGAAAGAAACGAAGCACCACGCTCTGGGGATGATTTCTACGTATACGAACAAGATTTTAGTACACGAAAAATTGAATGAATTGTTACGTAGATACTTTAGTAAGTTACATCGAGTATTTGTGTGTTTTCATCATATTTAGGAGCTGCATCACCCCAACAATTAAGAACAAACATCCCAAGGACTAATTGATAATAGATGATGAAGATGATGAAGGGAAAGAGCTCAAAGCTGGAATTCTGTAAAATCATTCCATAAAATTAGACTAATACTAATAAACCTTCTTAAACTAATAATAACCTTGTTCTTACCTCTTCTTCTGTTGCACTATTCGAAGCATGTGCTTCTCGGATAACAGTTCGAAAACGGAAGGCCTCACAGAAACTTAGAAGTAGCCAAAAGAGAAACTGGACGCCGGATGCTCTTACACCCTTGATTTTTGCAAAGAGTAGCAGTAAAAGCGACAGCCCCTGCAAAAATAATGCAAAATGTATTTTTCCACTTCATAATAACATTGCAGTCACGACATTAATAAGTTTTAATGACTGTTCAACTTACAAACGTAAGTATCTTGAGAATCGGAGTATACCGGTCCACTGGATATATTACTGTCTTTTCGCCTTCCGCGATGAAAGAATACGCCAAAAGGCACAATTGAAGTACCATAAGTAACACCGTGATACCAGATTTGAGGATGTTCAAGGCAGTCCATGGTATGTCCCGGCATCGTGAATTGATTGAATTATAAACATCCACGATTGCAAGAAGCCAAATAAAGAAACATGGCACCCACACTAAAGCGGTTTTCTCAAAACAAGATGGTAGCTCTGGATCATCAGTGTACCAGGTTGTGTTCCAATTCTGTGTGCAAAACAAATTAGTCACAATAAATATAAAAAATCATAATCATGATGTGATAGTCAGTATTGCAGATTTTATCCACAGGTCATCCTGTACCATTCATTCGTAAACGTCATTTAAACATTTCAACTCCCAAAACTCACAGTGCATTTCATCTAAACATAATTAACCGAAACAGAAACACTCACAAATTGAAACGTCAAAAGACTATCATTCATACAATAATGGAGAAGGAACCAATCAAGGCTAGTCGTTGTAGCATGAAAACAAAATTGGCTAAAAGATAGAAGGTATTCCAGTAGTATGTTGTGTGTACGTATATAAAACTAACCTTGCAGCTTACAGCTAAGCTAACCAATAGGATTTCATGGTCACCTTTTTCTCATTAAGTCAACACACTCTAACTCGGGTCCAATCTTTGTATTGGACGTACAAAATAAAATGTTTCTGGACCATGCATTTAGGTAGTCAGTCCCTAGTCCCTAGTCACAAGCACAACACACAAACGTAGAGCAATTACAGTATCAAGGTAGGTACTTTTTGTCCAGCAGTACGGATGCGAATGAAAACTAAAACGTTCCAGAGTAACCAACGCGTTTCCACAGCACTATACAAAACTCAAAGCGTACTGTTAAGTATGGCATGCAACATGCATAATTTCAAAGAAGAGGTCTCAAGTTTACTGCAGAATTGCTAGGGATGGCTCATCATGTCAGTGATGCTGGTGGTCACAAGAAATGAGACAATGCCAGAAGACATGAGAGTAGCAAAAAATCAGAGGCATGATTATGATTTACTAGTATTACCATACTATACCACGTGAAGGCAACTTTTCAGCCTCATTCCATAATTATTAGCCACCAACAATGGGTTAAACCATATTTTTTGCTTCATTGTAACAATACACTATACACATCAAAACAAAATTCTATCGTATCACATCAAGCAGTCCAAGCTCTAATTGCACAAATCATTACGAACCGGATCAAAACTTACAATACAGATATTAGGCAAATGGATGAACACATTGCATTGGCGTTGTTTCCACTCAAATGTGGTTAATGATAAGATTCCAAACATGTATTTGAAACTATAATTTCGTATTCAAAACAATAACCAAAAACGTTGTGCACTAATTATTGACCAATGCGATTTCATTCAATGTCGAAGGAGAATGTGCAGATTTCCTGCAAATGTCTACTAATGATCAGATCTCAAAATTTATCATGTCACATACACCCAACTGCACAACACCGGTAAACACCGGTAAACAGGTAAGTTAGAATGCAAGAACTGCGAACTCATTCCATACAATTAAATTCACATTGTTATTGCTATTAAATGAACGAAAAAGACAAACGCATTCACACACCGACACCAATACCAAAAGGTTAAGCGCGTGTGACATAAATGGATAAATGTTTAGCCGACACACGCTTTCGACATGTCATTTGATAATGTAATGTGTCTAATGAAGGCATTTTGACTCTGCATTCTGTACTACATTATGTACTATTGTAGTAATGCGAAAAGGCTATACGCACACAATATACAATAACAAACTTAAAAAAATACAAAAAAATACATAACTTACCCAAAATTCACTTCCACAAAACGAATCCATCTTCTTAACACTGGTCAAATACTAAAGCCTTCGGATACAATTCAGAACTTGCAATAAAGTTGACAATTCAAGGAAATGACTGACATGTCTTGGTCTGGATACCGGTCAAAGTTACGAAACACACCAAGGATTCTCACACCGCTTGGTCTATGACTAACCCTACAAAATTAACCCACTGACTTAGTCAGACCATAATCCAAAAAAACCGGGCGAGGAATGGAATCCTACTCCGAAGACACCGAACTGCACACGATGACGATGAATGCTCAACTTAAATTTGTTCTAGTAAGTACGAGCCCGCACTGTCTCCAAGTCTATAGTAAGACACAAAAAACGTAATGTAAATCGTTAACTCTGTCATCATAATATCACATGCTAAATAACATCAATAAAATCAATGGATACGGCACCCAACGAATGTACTGATAAAAAACAACGCCTCCTTCACCAACTTAAACTATTTCAAACTATATTACAAAACATTTCTTTTTCACAAAACAGGAAAGAAACCCTGAAATTATCATTCTTTTTGAAAATCTACTTTTCAAACACGAATTCACAAATAACTACCGGTAAAAACTAGGTACCTATATAAACACCAAGTCAAAACGCGACCGGAATTTCAAGTTGCAATTTTTACAAAATCACAAAAAAATTTTTTACCTGTTTGGTTGACTCTTTTCCCTTGTCAAACAACTGAAAAAATGAAGAGGACGACAATAACGTCACCACCTCCACAGAGATAGTTAATCAATAAACGATGACGGATGAGATTTTGTGCACGCAGCACGCACTTTTTATCTAATTTCTCGAATGAGATGAAGGACAAGGACGGAGGAGCGGATTCAGCGGATCTTCTCGTCTTCGTCTCGACTCGACTGCCTCCACTGCACGACTGCGACTGCTGCACTGACTGAACTCAAACCATGCATCCATCCGTCCTTCTTCGCTCGCTCAACTTCATAGCAAAATAATAGCAGTTCATGTAAACGTTGTATTCACGTTTTCCGCACAGGTAAAGCTAAAAGCAAAAATGTTGCAAAAACCATTTCCATCCATCCGGCAATCCTGTATTTTCATTATTTTGTGCTTTTACCTTGTTTTGCACACTACTCTACTGATCCAAAATGTAGAAAATGCAGTATCCAGTGTATCCAGTAAGTATTGTATTATTGTCTTTATTGTGTATAGTATGCGAAAATGCCATAAAATCCAGTATCGTATGAATCGTATCGTATGAATCGTATCCTACCAAAAGCAAGCTACCAATAATAACACTACAATCTACAACGTTTCTGATTTCGCTAGTCATGCAATTCAAGTTCCCGTCTATTATTCTTGCTCTTCTCTACTTACTGTGGCTTTGAAAGTGAAAAGCATCAAAAGCTTCTCATCAACCATTTTGCTGGCATTGCATTGCTATTATGTAACATTACAGCTTTTTTTGTCTAATATGGTACTTCACTCAGAAACCGAAGGTTACGAATAATCACAAGATGCATGCCCATCATAATTTCATTTCATTCCTAGCATGCCTAGATACTAGATGCACACAGGATAGATGAAGAAATAATAGTAAATTAGCAATGAGCCTTTTAACTTTCAGCAGCAATGCCTTATTTATTTATTACTTACATTATTTTACTACACACATTACATAGTTTCAATTACATACCATGTCATGCTTATGTTATGCTGTTACGCTGCTAAATTCATCTGATCCGGTGTTATGCAATCTCGTTTCCGCTGTTTTTGTCGCACAAATGTCAATAAGAGTTGTGTCTGTAAAGTGTGAGTGATCAATTTTCAACATCACTACCTCAAACAACTCTAATTCATATTCCCCATTAAGAAACAAACCTTCGATGTAAAAATTTTGTTGTAAAAATTCCATATTTCATTATCATTATTAACCATTCGACTAAAGTCCATTGAACGGCATATTTTGTAAACGTAAAAGTGACGACAATGAAATTGAAATGGATGACCCTTTTTTTACTTGCAGGGCCATATTGACTATTGATAACTTGATAAGGTATTAATGATATAGAGTATAGTAAACTATCGTAAACGTTCGTTCCAACATGCACATGATACCGTGTGGTACGATAAATGTACCGTAACCGTAATACTGAAATACAGCATTTTACACCTTGAATAGGATATAAATATTATTATGGAACATGGAAGAGTGTCAGAGGAGTCACAAATTGGACTGTTCGATTGAGATGCTGTAAATATGAGTGTTAGTTTTAAGTTTCATTTCAATTACACTTTTATCTGTAAAATGTCTGATACAAAGTATTCTATACGAAGATGACTGGGTGTCAATAATCGATAGACAACAATGATAAGCAGACGCCTGAATAACAACAAAGTTTATACAAATATTGTGAATTCGTATCTTGAATACTCGTATTCTGATAATGCAGCAATAGTACTTCTTTGAGGAGTTCACACTAACGTTGTTGACATGATACTCTAATGACATGGATTTGGATGCAATGCTGTAGAAATAAAACGTAATTAAATTGAAACACACAATTAAAAGGGGCATGTTTGCCTTTCTTTGTAGGTTTTATTACAGCTTCTGGAGATCCGGAAACTATAGCGTGGCACACAAAAACAAAACTATGGTCGTACAGTACTGCTCGTACAAAGAACGTTTAAACACAAATGATTATGTTAATAATATCCCTAATCTGTACTTGACATTATTATCATGATTTATGATTTCCCAGTACGAAACATATAAAGAAGAGAAGCAGGTATATGGTTGAGGTTGGACCACAAGGACAGATATGTAAGACAATTTGCTACGACTGCTTTGTATTTCATAAATGCGTTCAACTACAATTACTGGGGAACTACAAATACGGAAACGTTAACAAATTATTATGACTTAAGTACATTATATACTTCAACAAAATAAAAAAACATTAAAAATTCTTATGAATTAAAACACGAATAAGGGAATATAAAAATTACATGGCATAATTTGTCAGAATTGTGCATAGCTGCACAACAACAACAGAACATTCGTTATTTTCTGTTAGGATACCAATCGGGTATCCTATGCTCTCGTTTGTAAAATTATTGAAAAGCCTCAAAAACAGCGAAGGTTCAACGTTCGGTTATGGTTACTTACAGTTACAATAGGAAACACCGATTTCACGAGACAAATGCTTACACACAAACACTATACAAGTTACTAATTTTCTAGTTGCAAGATAAATCAATTTTTCACTTTGTTTGTATATCAGCACATGCGTCTCTTCAATCGATATGGCAATCTGTCAAATGCAATGTTGCATAGTTCACAAGACTGTTGAATGGATGCTAGATGCTATAGTTTGTTCTAATACAAAGTCTAAAGCTGTCAATTTCTCTTCCCTTCAACTTATATCTCAAAACCTTAAATGTAAATGATAGCGTTTCAAACTTTACAGTGGAAAATT
Organism: Harlomillsia oculata; assembly: GCA_019776145.1. Lineage (NCBI taxonomy): Eukaryota > Metazoa > Arthropoda > Collembola > Entomobryomorpha > Oncopoduridae > Harlomillsia > Harlomillsia oculata. The sequence continues at coordinate 68,602 of JABASF010000042.1, read as the reverse complement.
AAGCGGAGGATATAAGTAAATTGCGATACAACCATAACTAGAAAATAGGTTAAGTACTTACAATCTTTGCGTTGTATCTGTTAGACATTTTTGTGCCACTTGCAAAACTTAAAATCCTCATGAGCATATAATCATAGTATGAGCTTATAATAAACTGGTATATTTGGCCATGAAAGTTTAATTTTCGCGTTATGAGATTATGAGAGAGAATGAATGGCATTATTTGTCGACAAACTTAGGGCAACATTAGGAGCAAGCTCTAGGGGATTATTACTCGGTTCGACTTGAACCTCATCCGTATTGTTTCCATTAATGTCGCCGTTATTGTTCGTTGCTAATAATGGATCTAAAATTCCTAATCTTTCAGCTTCACTTTCAACTACATAAATGTTACGCCGATTTCTTCCGGTGTCAACGAAATCGTCATGTCTTTGGGATTGACTCGAATGACTTACAGAGGAGGACGTGGCAGACGCTAAATTTTCAACTGATGCATAAGGTGGGGGAGGACCTTCTCTTGGTGGTAAACGAATTACCTCACTGTATGGTGGTGGGTTGGTCGGTCGACCTACGAACTGAACTCCATTGTTGATATTGTATGTCACTAATAATCCAGAAGTTCCTGAAGCATAGGGAAGACCTCCTAGAAATAAAAATAAAAAGAAGCATAATGAGTTACTTTTCAACATCCAAGAACCTTTCCAAATGAAAACATATGCATATATTCTCACCACTAGAAGGAAGAAAAATATTTCCCCATGAATCATGACGCTGTGTGGAGCGATTTAAATGGTGAGGATAGCGAGCAATTGCAGTTCTCTTTAAGTGAACTCGGCAGATTGCAATGACCATAATGGTTATGATGAACATAAATGCCATGGCACAACCTTCATATTTATATTATGATTACTAGCCTATGTGGCGCATTTGAACTGATTGTAAGTAACCATGATCATTTACTGTGAAATCACAACTTACCAATGACTGTATAAATCGTGGTTTGCAAAAAGCCCATATCATTGTATTGTTGAGGTTGCGGAGAGTATTGAGTAACATCTAAGTTGACTTGAACTAGAATCGGAATAACATTACAATTAAATTACTACAATATATAGCTGATTGTTACTAATTCCGGAATATCGCAAAAGGAATCTTACCCGACGACGACAGCAATTGACGACAGCACGGAAGAGTAACAGTGGCAGAGCAATTTGGATCCAATGATCGATCACAACACCAATGAGGTGAAATACACCTTCCATCCATACAACGCAGCTTGCCTTCACATGGTGGTGCAGTACCTAAAGGTTGGTATTACTTTTCAACTTAGATCATTCCATTCCCATCACAAAGTTGAAAAAACTTTGAAAATATCCTTCAAAACTTTTACGTACCACAGTGTGTAACACTTTCATCCGATGCATCTTTACAGTCAGGCTTCCCGTCGCAAACAAATCGCCTTGATATACAAGTCCCTGTACAGGCAAATGTTGATTCCCCACATGTACTAGAACTCCCACCTTTGCCTGATAACAACAAACAAAATTTTTTTTTAAATTTCCACAAATTCAGCACATCAAGGTGTTCTATGCTTGATTTACTTGGCTTGATCTTGACACGAACAGACTCGGTAAATACGACCGAAAAATTTGCATCGTTCAGTGATTTTGCTTCGCATTGGTATTCCCCCGTATCAGCGTCTTTCAAATGTGTAATGATTAATTGCAGAGTATTTGTGGATTCAACGAAGCTGACACGATTTTTGCTGAAATCATATAATGACGATTCGTTATTCACCTTTTCTTATACAGAAAAATGGAATACATTTTCAACAACGTTAGTACATAATTTACACTATCATATGTATCATTTACCTATTCTGTTGCATGAATGGCAACAACCAAGACAATTTGAATATCTCGTCTGCAGCTTGATCGTACAAACTACTGGAATTCCCATGTAAAGATTCGTAATGTTCAATCATACACGTTAAATTCAATGTTTCATCAGTTCGTCGAACAAGAGTATTAGCTGCATTGTCACGGTGTGGCAAAATCACAAGTCCCCATTCCTGTTTTACAGATTCAACTGATGTCCCAGGAAGTTCTTCAATTACATGATCATCCACCACGCTCACTACATCTAAAAATAATATTTTCAAACATCATTTTAGAAAATTATTCCAAAAAAGGGCATTTCATGGAGTCGCTCATAAAAATTCTAAAATTACATTAAAGGCAAGCATAATCACATTACCTTTAAGTAACAAACCCGCAATAATGATGAAAAGATAAATAAATTTATGTTTGTTCCAAAATCGACTGCCTGTAATTTTATTCATTTTCGGAAGCAAGTAGCCAATTTAGTTGTTCTAAAATATAGGAAAAATCGCACCAAATTAAATTGTAAACACTTAATGTGCCTTTTAATTATGATTTTTTATACATTTATTTTGGTTTTTACTTACACAGTTCATGAATCTCTCTTTTTCAGTTCACATTGTTATCATCAAGATAACTAATGAGATCTCGAAATTACTACAACATTCGTCGTAGATCGTAAGCAGAGTGAAAGAAATTACATTCTTCAAATCGTAGATCGTAAGCAGAGTGAAAGAAATTACATTCTTCAAATCGTAGATCGTAAGCAGAGTGAAAAAAATTACATTTTTCAAAATGTTCAGTTCAGTTAACTGAACAACCGGCTCGTGAAATACGACAACGTCAGCTGAGACGACGATGACGATGAGCAAAAGAAACAACAATAAATTAAGAACCCTGTCACAAAAAGGATTTTATGATGGGGGTCCTCTCACTATAAAATCCACTATCTTTAAAATAGAAGTACAACCTGTACCCTACAGACCCTACTATACGATTATACGACCAGAAGACGACCAAGAGGAAGCAAAGATTTGGTATATATCCAGAAAGAAGCAGAATGTATCCTATACTATCATTTTCTATACAGAAAAATCCTACTATCCAAAACCAAAACTCCAAAACTTCATCTTCTTCTCCTGGACAAAAAGGAATAAAGAAGAGACGGAGACAACGAGCCTTTGCCTTCATGCATTGGGTGGCGCAAGCACCACCACCGTGTCCTCCTACACAGGATTCGGGGATCTTGATTTTATTGAGGACTTGGATAATCATTTTTGTTCATTTGTGAACTGAAATATATAAATAGTTGGTTTCATTGATCATCTCATATGATGATATTATCCATTCATTTAATTTTAATTCAAATCATATGAATGTTGGTTATGACGAGACTGACATTTGAGACATGTCAAGATGCGAGACGTATGTCAATTTTCGTCATTACAACATTATTAAATGCGAGCGATGAGCATGAAAACGTTAAAACGTAATAAAATGTTCAAAATGTATGGAAATCTAAAAATATAAAATAAATCATCCAGAATTCATGATTTTTAAAATAAGATTTTAGTTTAAATTACAAGAGACATTTAATTATTGCATAATGTGGAGTAGTGGAGTATATGTGTGAATGTGCCGTTTTGTAGGAATTTGGTGATTTGATTTCCATAGCATTATTAGGTGCATGGCTTTGGCATTACTTTTCTCATAACAAGTTGGTTCAATAATATATAATATTTTAATATTGCTATGGGGAATTGTGTGTTTTTTGTGTTGGTGGTCGTCGTAGTCTCGTAGTATTCGTTCTCGTGGGTCGCATTGAATCGGTCCATGCTCCATGTGGCTCATTTGATAGGATAGGGTATATAGAGGAGTGAAGAAGCGCGCTGTGTTCATTCCCTAGTTGGCTTTCGAGCGTAGTGGACGTGTGGAGTACAGGAGAGTACGTCGTCCTCTCAGATTCGTAGTTGGTTTTTAGTCGGTTTCCTTCGCTTGACAGATCGTGAAAATCAGGATTACGTAAGACAAAAACTTTATTAACATCTTATCTCCTCATCTATTCATTTTGTGTTTCTCGGCTTGTCGTATTGACATGAATGTGTCAGCTCATCATCAGGAGGGATGAGACATATTTTTTTATAATCTTGTCAAGGTCTGTAAAGCTTATATTACTGTCATCACCGGATAGATATTTCTCTCAGTAGTCAAACGGCTCTGTCTTGTCACATTTTCCTCCTTTCTTCCTCTAGTTGCAATTTTCAGTTCCGAGTTGGACGTAAGTAATATATTCGAAGTTTTTTTTTTAGATTATTTTGCTTTTAGACAAATGATTTTTTAAGTTTTACCGTGTAAAGCCAACCGGAGAAAACATCTTTTGAAGAGGCTGGTGGGTAATGGACTTACACGTGGGCGTTATTTCTATTTGTTCATTCGTCATGTGTCATTTTTAGTTCTTGGGGTTCCTTTTCGATTTTGGTACTGATTCTCATGGTTTTTTCAATCTGGAAACCTAGTCAAAGTTGTGGATTAATCAGGGATTTTACGGATTTTTTTCTGTCGGTAGGGGGCCGTACACATGAAAGATAGAGATTCGCCGGATGATCTCTGATCTGATTTGGTTTTCTTTGATATTTATCATAGGAAGATTAAGTTTATTTTGTAGATACTCAATCAAGTCGGTCCTGCTAACTGTGAATGTAGGTTCGTGAATGTTGACTTTGACCTTTGGCATTTATCTTTTGGCATATTCGTTTAGTGTTATACAAGTCAATAATTATTTGGATTTCGTAATCTGTTTTACGACCGTTTGATCATGCTTATGATGACTGCGTGGTGTGACGTGACTACTGGTGTGATCCAAAATCCAAACGGAAAGTATTAGGTTGATATAACGTTTAAGTATAAGTTTATGAAAGTCACTTTTTAAAAAAATACACATTCATTCACAAGTCTTTTGAGGTTGCCTTTTGTTTCTTCTCGTTTCTGTTGAGGAAGTATATAATTTATTATATTGTTTTGTTTATTTACTTGGTCATGTTAGTCATGTCATCTGGGATCTGTCACATTGTCATTGTCACAATAGTTCCTTTAAGAAAAGGACGACATTGTAAATATTTTTGACTTGATGATGCTTTGAAAATTTCTTTGGGCGTTTAAATGATAAAAATCTCAAAATTCTCCAGAGAGGGTATCTGACCATGACCTATATTCATGATTTTGTCCTTTTTCGACACTTTGAAACTGTTTGTCCAGCCTTCAAAGTAGATTCTAAGTTTTATGGATTATGATTTTGTGATGCACTGACCATGTCTGTATTGTTTCCATATCCAGGCTCTTATTACCCCTAAGTTGGTTGTGTTGTGTAATTGTAATTGTGTAGTCCTGGTAATAGAACATCGCTGTTTAGTGTTTGTGTTGGTAAGAGCGTAAAACAACAAGTGGCAATCACCGCTTCTGTCTTTTGCTGGTGTACTTTTCCTTATTATTTGAGTGCGTTCGATCAGTGGAGAGTCCATTGATTATTGGTATTGGTTGAGTTGTTTTCCTTGGTTCAAGCATTTTGAAAGTGTGGTTGTTCGGAAGTTTCGATATATGTGTTTCATTTTCATAAATAATTTATTTGCAATAGTGTTGTAAAAAGTAGCCATGTCATGGACTGTTGACAGGACTATGACTAAGTAAAACATTTATATACTAATTTAAAAACTGTTTGACTTTTTGGTTATAGGTGACGATTTCTAAAAATGGAGGGTGAAATGGATGTGCCAGTTGACGTATTTCAGGCTCTTACGTATAAATTGATAGAAGTTTTCCCGTCAGTTCACGATGAGCTTTTGGATTCTCTGATGTCTCAGTGGTTTGCTTGGGATCAGGTACGCTTTCTTTCTTTTCGTATCTATTACACAATATCAGATTCTATAACACTTTCGATATTATGCATTATCAGATGAGATTAGTTGTATTAAACTTCGTCCCCATATCGTAATGTATGTAGTTTAGGCTTGATGGTATATTGCATATTAATGTAAGATATGGATATGACGCTGATTTGCAACCTTGCAATGTATGGATTATACAACGTCGGTTTCCTTTCGTTTAATTGAAAAATTCCATTTCACTGTCATTTTAAAGATTTAGCCCACTCTCGTACATGTGTATATTGCGAATTGCGATGGTAAAGAGAATTGTGCTACTATTTATGAATGAGAATCATGGCTCGTCATCAGAGTTTTAAAGCTTTGCAACTCCTTTGAATAGCCTGAATGTTTTTGGATTATATATTAAGAGAAGACAGACGCAGACTGGAGAGCAAGGTCTTGCATTATGATTTCAATGTTTGCTCTTGTGAAACATGCCGCACATGCTGACATGTTCACGTTTCACTTATGTTGATTACGTAACATGTACTGCTGTTCTTTTTATTAGACCGTTGTGAGGAAAAGTTCTGTTTACAATATTACTCGGAAGATTAAAGACGCTGTTTTTAATCTCATGTCAAGTTCATCAGATTGTGTGCGAATTTTTCAATTTTTCTTCGACGCAGATCGTACAGCTTAATGAGTTTATGCTAATTTGTTAACGAAGCAGTTGCAATTTTAGATAAGTTAGAGCTTAGAAAAGGAAATTTACATGCTAATTTACAACTTGTTATGTTATAATATATTCATATTCAATTTATCCTACGGCATTTATGTAACGTACGAATGGTCTCATTGATGTCGAATTTTCATCAGTTCACCCCAAAATGAAAATCATGACTAGATTTATTGATTTTTTGTATTGGCTAACTTATTTGTGTTATAATTCGTAAGCAGTATTCTTGATGATTTAAACAGAACGCCCAAACTCGTGGCGAGTTGAAAAAAATCGCAGAGAATCACGGGTCAAATGGCATTAGTCCTCGTATGAGGACCCGCTTGGAGTTCGGGACGGCTGGAATCCGTGGTCGGATGGGCGCTGGTTATGCGTGTATGAATGATCTTGTTGTTATTCAAACGACACAAGGTGTTCTAAGCTATGTTGACAAGTGTGTGCCTAACGCCTTCATGCGTGGAGTTGTCGTGGGATATGATGGCCGCCGAAATAGTTACCGGTTAGTATATATATTATAGTATGACGACATCTTAATGCTTTATTAAAGACTAAAATCTATTATATTTCATACTCTTTGTACTCAAATTTCAGATTTGCCCAACTCACTGCATTGGCATTCAAAAACAGGGGCTATACTGTGTACTTCTTTTCGAAAGTCTGCCCTACTCCATTCGTGCCCTTTGCGGTTGCGTTTTACAACTGTGCAGTTGGAATCATGATTACTGCGTCTCACAACCCGAAAGAAGACAATGGGTACAAAGTGTATTGGGGAAACGGAGCTCAAGTAACCAATTTTTGTTACACCAATGTAAAATTCATCTCACTGGACGTTTATCATTTTGTAATGCCATTTGGTTTTAGATTGTGTCTCCTCATGACAAAATGATTCAGGCTGCCATCATGAAAAACCAGATTCCGTGGTATAATGCCTGGCGTATAGAGACTCTGCGTATTGGAGGTTTGAATGATCCTTTGAGTGAAATGATGTCCGAATATTACAAAAAAATGGTCGGGGATCACGCATTGTCCCATGACATCAACAAACGCTGCCCATTGGTGTTCACGTATACTCCTATGCATGGAGTTGGTTTCAACTACATGAAAGAGGCATTTAGAAGTTCCGGCTTTAAGGTAAACATTATGTACTTATTCTCTCAGTTCTTCTATTGATATTGTGAAACAAACGATGAGTGTTATATTCTTGAATCGTCTAGCCATTTGTCTCTGTGACTGAACAACAAGATCCTCACCAAGAATTTCCTACTGTTAAGTTTCCAAATCCTGAGGAAGGAAAGAGCGCTTTAAATTTGGCTATTCAAACGGCAAATTTCGCTAAGTCGACTATTATACTTGCGAACGATCCGGATGCTGATCGATTGGCTGTCGCCGAGAAACAGCCTACGTAATGAACTATAATTTGTATTAGAAAATTTGCTACTGTTGAATTATTTTCTATAGTTTGACTTTATTTGAATTTTTTATTGCTGTGTGGTAGTGGAGAATGGAAAATCTTTAATGGTAATGAGTTAGGAGCTCTTCTTGGATGGTGGGCTTTGGATTGGCACAAGCGCCATGCATCTGAACCATTATCTGACTGCTATATGATAGCAAGCACTGTCTCCTCGAAGTTCTTGAAGACTATGGCCGACGCTGAGGGATTCAACTACCTGGTGTGGTTTTGTCGTTTTAATAGCAATCAACGGAATAATCATGTAACTATGTAATTTCTCTTCTGACTGTTTAGGAAACCTTGACTGGATTCAAGTGGATGGGCAACAGAGCCTACGCACTTCAAAAGGAATCTAAGAAGGTGTTGTTTGCGTTCGAAGAAGCCATTGGATTTATGTTTGGGACAGCTGTCCTCGATAAGGATGGTATTAGTGCTGGAGCACGAATGGCTGAACTTGCTGCCTACCTGCAAACGAAAGGTTTAACTCTCAACGGGCAGCTTACCAAGCTATATGAAATGTAAGTCTACCTGATATTTCGGATTTTGGACGCTTTGATGAAAACTATTTCAAATTACTATTTCTCATTTCAGGTATGGATTCCATATCAGCCGAAATTCGTATTTCATTTGCGATAAGCCCGAAGTGATTAAGAATCTCTTCAACGATATCCGTACATTTCGAAAGACTGGAACAAACAAAATGGATTTTGTATGTATTTTATTTTATTTAGTCCAAGGTCCAAGTATATTGTTCTCTAGTATGTGTATATGTGTTAAAATATTATCATTATTATTTATAGTATCCGAATTCCATAATCAATGGAAAGTACAAGATCAACTGGATTCGAGATTTAACTACTGGCTTTGATAGCTCCACTCCGGATAACGTTCCTGTACTACCTGTTTCGAGTGGTAGTCAAATGATTACGTTTGGCTTTGAAAACGGCACTGTGGTCACTTTACGTACTAGCGGGACCGAACCCAAAATTAAATATTACATGGAGTTGCGTACTCCTCCTGAGGACAGGTATTGCAAATAGCTATTTTTGGATATTAAACAATATTACTGGCTAACACATCTAATATTTGGTATCCTAATTATTTACTACGTATTCGGGCTGAATTATTTAGAGACTGGCGAAGTGCAGAAGATGTGTTGGAGGAAATGCTTCTGGGAATAATCGGTGAATGGTTTCGCCCAATTCACTTCGACTTGCAATATCGTCCGGAAGATTCTCACTTTCGGGTTCGTTTGGCAAGATCCAACGGACACTGTGCAAATGGAACGTGAGTGGAGTGACTGAAACATTCTAACATTCAAATCCTACGTGAAAACTCCTGTAAAATTATCTCAAACAACACTTCATGATAAGTTGTATGATTTGAGTATCATTCGGCCCTATAATTGCAAAATTCTTAGTTATACTACCTGAAAAATGTAGTTAATACTTGTAAAATCAATGTTAATTTTTATGTTTATAACTGTCATGATTCGCAATCGTTGGTTGTAATGAAAACAGTTGTAAAAATATTACTTTGTGGCGACTACAAATTCTAGTGTTTAATATCATGTATCATGATGCCAGTCCTACATTAGACTGAAACTGAAGTTAAACAAAAACATAACATAGGTGTTCAGATGGATTTAGTCTCTACTATCCTATATCTTTTAACCAAATTTCAGATGTGACAGATGTCTTTTTTGTACTCTAGTCACGAGAGTTATCTCAGCTCACAAGACAATAACTAAATGTGAGTGTGAAGTCATTTGACCAAATATATTAGCTAAATTAATTAATTAACAATGCTACAATTGACAAACTAAACATGTTAGAAAAGTTCAAGAAACGTCAAGGTCTTATTAGTATGTTCTCAGATGAATTATCTTTATATATATATATATATTGTCTAATGAAAAACATTATATTACATTGTTTAACTACAGTTTAAATATCTTATGAATATGCGTTTCCGTATGTTTAGCTTTACAAGTTACGAAAACCGATACAGTGATACTAATCATCAATTCCATGTCATTGTGTAGGCATTTATATTATTAATGCAGCTAAGCTTTACTTTATTAATCTAATTATAGGTTTCAGTGTATAGTGTTGCCATGTTTTAAGTTCTGTTTTTCCCGTAAGTGTTACCATTTTATGTTTACATCATATTCAACGGGATTGAGATACAGCTCCGTTATCAATTTTGAGACTATACAAAAAGAGTTTACCTTTTTAAGACTACAACTGAAACAGTAAGTTGTTTTAAAAAAATCCGTTTATAGTCAATAGAACCAGTATGTTTTTAACAATAAAGACATGAATAGCAAATTTAATAAAGAATGATGAAATACAATATCTACATCCTTCTTTCCATCGTTCCTTTCAAATGATTTGCTACTTTTGTAGAGACTTTGAATAACCGAATGAAGATATGAGTTTCCATGATTATCAATAGCAAAGACCTTCATTGTCTTGATGAATGCATTACAAATAACCTTCATCGTTTGAATAAGTTAAAACTGTCCTGGGGGTAGCTTATAAAGTAAGGAGTTGAAAACGTGGAGTCGGAAACGGTCGTTTACACCGGAAAAGTACGCTATCTAAAAGATAACACAGCAACTTCAATTTCAAAACCCTCATATTGTAACATAAACGTATATTATTTTACAACGCCCTGTTAGTTCATTTAGTCGCTAGGTAAGAGGCGTTCTTATTAATTCCAAGTGGTGGAATTCTTATTGCTTTTTCAGTTCAAAATGTTTCACAATGTGCCAAATTTTTCGGAGACCGTTCCAATCCGAGTTGGAGAAATGCATGTGACAATCAACGTCTCCAACGTGAATATGTACTTTAACTTCTCTGAGGAAAAGCACTTTCCTCCATCGTCAATGTCAAATGAGGCCACCACCGGGAGTACAGCGGATTCTTGTGCTCCAAATTGCGATGTTGATAATGAGAATCCTCGCAATGATGACAACTTGGCTAACAACTTTTTCGGTAGCAACGTCAACGAAAGTGCTACTTCTTCAAGGATGAGATACTCATCTTCAACGTCTTCTGCGTGAGTTTTATTAATTTGAAATGTTTGTATGAAATAGTCAATAAACATGAATGCGAATGAGGATTACTTTCTCAAGAAAATATATATTACCGTTTACCGAAAATCTACTGTTACAATGAACTGAGTAGTTAGCAATGCTGTGTTAAGCAGGTTTATTATTGTTCCATGATTGTTCTTCTAAAATTGTAGAGTTAGCGACTCTGCACCGCAAGAGTCTCTTTCTACTGCTGGTACGCAAGGGCAATCTGAAATCGCAGCCGCTCGGGGCATGTTTAGATACCGATGGTAGGTCCAATTATGTTGTCAATAGTAAAATTAAGTTACCACTTACTTTACCTTTAATCAAAATGTTTATATCTAATTTGTCTAGCGTCCGAAGAAATTCAATTTCCAGTCGTCATCGACAGTCACAGTCACAAGCTGTTGCAAATCTGGGAAGAACTTTCAACTCCGTTTTGCGGGCAAGGGCATTGTATCGAGCACCCTTGGGGAATCAACGTTCAGTGTTTGCCTCAAAGCATTTAGCCATTGCAAACAAACCGAATCCTTTTGATTTCAACCGCACTGGACTTTAAAAAGAAGCATCCTTTGTGAAGTGCTGTTAAGGTTTATTATCACAATAATCAGTTACGTTTAAACCATTACAGCTTATAAAAGCTATTCATTACTTTCTGTTTGTCATGAATACAATTTTTTTGAAATACAACCATGAATAAAAATCTCAAAATTTGACTTTAATGTATTAAAACGACGATTCAGTGTCAGATCACAAATTAATATCCAGGAATCTTAATATAAATACGTGAAATGTTTTAAAATCATTATTACTTATTAGTTTTGAATGAGTGTAGAGTGTAGACTTTCATATTAGTACTATACTAATCTTTGTTTCATGTGAACATAGAAGTTGGAGACTTTAAAGCGCTGCTGAAGTATTTGCAGAGGCATTTTATTGATTTTTGTGTTCTCATTTTGAGACACAAATTTTGCAGTTTCACTGGTCTCATTTTGAGGAAACAGAGCGAGTGCAACTGACGGCATGTCTTAGTCATTCCTGCGTCTTAGGTGTTAATAACAGATGCCTGCAGTGGATTAGGAATATTAGAAAATCGTTTTTAACATTTATGAAAACTCAGTTCGCTGGCTTGAGCTTTCATAAATTCGTTCTTCAACACAGATTTTCCATTTGTGTAGAACTTGAGATCTATGGATGTCAAGAAAGTGGATTTAGAAATCCTCCGAAAATTACATGATATTGTATGTCGTTAGCAAACATCGGAACATCACGGTCACGACCTATTTTTGCTGTTTCCATTTCATGACAACGTTTGCACCGTTCCATTCTCAGAATGAGCATCTGAAGATCAGAACAAGGTGTGCGCGTCTCTTAAATGAAAGTCAAAAAACTGAAATCATATATTCATTTGATTCCACATTTGCGAAAATGTCATACACAAAAAAAGTAGACTACAGTGCCGTTTTTTGTTTAACGACAATATCGTTTTTGCTGGTGACCTGCTGGACGAAAAATGTAAAATTCCTAAGTCACGCACATGAATTATTTTAAAAGATTTGTTTTTATCAGCACAGCCATGCAGTCATTTCGTTGGAGGTATAAGTGTGGCAATAAATAGCAAAACTGTACTGAATGAAAATGGTGCAGGGACATTCGTGAGCGAATGAGTGACATTCACGGAATCCTAATCGCTATTCGCTATATGACCTCAGCACTAAAAAGGAATATAAAACCCGTTCAAGTAACACATTTGAAAAATCTGACTTCACATCAAAATTCACATACAGTACAAGTACGAGTACAATCCAATCAACCATTCTATAAAAAAACAATAATGCCTGCGTTGACTAATGTTGACCTATATGATCCTTTTTGCGAATTGAGATTACCTTGTCGTTAAGATGGAAGCCAAATTGAGTTTCTATGAGCAATAATTGCTTTTAACTTATTCAAGAGACCCTGATATAAATTTATTACGCTACTTTAAAGTCGCATTTTGCGCTTGTAAAGGACGCTTGACGCTTCGACTGAATCTTTCATAGTGCTGGTAAAACACATTAATATCCCACCTCCCACCGCCAAAGGTACGTGTATGCAGACAGGGCATTGGGCATTCCTATAATAAAAATAAATGGATCAAGCTTGAAGTTCTGGTTCTTTTCTGCTGTACACAAATTTATTTCCTTCGGTTTCCGGTTGTTGCTGTAATAATGCCAAAATGAGAAAATTGTGTCCAATTTGTGAAATTAAGGGAACACGTCATCGTCAGTGTTACTTGATTGCTTTAGTCTGAATGTCTGAAGTCTGAACCTCTGGCATAACTGTCATTCTTAAAACTCAGTATAGCATTCTTTACAACGTTACTCTAATTTCTATTAGGAACAAGGGTAAATGCCTCCACAACTGCGTAGGACAGAAGACCTCAATGATTACAACCAAATCACAGGACATTGGAATAATAAAATTCCATTTATATCCTCTTTTAATGATTATCGTAGTCAATTAAAAAGAAAAGAGGGGAGAAAATTAAAGCCATCGCCACTTATATGATATCGAATTACTTTATATGGAGTGGAATTCAGCAACTAATAGCTAAAAGAATGCAATTATCGAATGTTTTTATGCTCTCGTAAATCAATATGTGAACGTAGAATTCTTTACGTGAGTATTCATGGGCGTATTTAAGACCTCGAAATTAGAATAGAAGATTGCACAAACATGATGATGATGGGTTAGTTACATGGGAACGAAAGGTGTGGAGGGAAGAGTCCATAAAGACCCGCAAACGGTAAATTTATGAGTCCAATTGTAATTTTATGCGAAGTTTGTTTCTGCAGCGTGGTCCATTGATCAATTCCATGCTCCAATGGTAGTTTAACAATGCATTTTAGCAGGTGCAGTGAGAACTTGACCAATGGCAATCTCGTTTGTTTACCTTTTGTTGTTCACGTTCTCAAACCACTCAAACGTTCTCTCGCAAAAGAGGATTCGATTATATTTATATGTCTCATTGTTATTATTACTGTGTCGCGGAGCTTCGTGCACTCATTCAACCCTCACAGTGAACAATTGGGACCGTTCGTCTTTGTTGTGTGGGATTCCCATGGACCTTCGCTATGGTACTAGTGAATTATTGATCCTCATTCCTCACACACGCATTGCATCATCGTCCATGTCGTCGTTCATTCATTTCCTTTGACACCACACAACCAAAATGTAGCTGGTTTTTTTGTCACAAGATGTATACTTACAGAATACAAGCTTTTCATATGAGAGTCTGGGAAACATTTCTGCTTAAAAATTTTCTTTAACCCTAATTTTGTATAACGAGGTCTTTCTTTAAAACAGTCTCATGTAAATTCTCTGTCTACAAAATCATTCTATTATGTTCATTCCCTACACAACCGGAAGTACCGAAATGTACTTAAAATATTGAAGCTATGTACTATGACTTGGCTGTATTTGTTTACAGTTCCGACTGTGCAAATTAACCAGACAGTAACTTTAAAACGTCGCCAATAGTAGCTACCACAGAGCATTTATTTGCTTCGTCTGTTTGACGGAAGTGCAACTGGTTTGACAGCTACCTTTTTGACTCCTATCATTGTTTGACAGTGACTGATCATCATGCCTATCATGCCACAACTGTAATTCAGTTTACTGTGTATGGAATGCAACTAAGAGGCATTATTTGACTGTGTATATAGAAAAATCGAGGTTCAATTTCTTAATGTGTGGACTGCTCCGTGGCAGAAGTGTGAACAGGAATTGTTGGCATCATATCATCATAATGAAGCGAAGTTGGAACTCACAACACAACTCGCCTTTGCTTTGCTTTCTGATTAAATGACTAAATCAATCCGACCACACAAATGTTAATTTACATATTGGCTTTTGGTAGCATTGACAAGATAACACTATGAACAAAGGTCGATCCTACACCTCAATACAAACTGTTACAACTGGTCTTGTGTGTTAATATTACTAAATAGTTTACGGTTTCTCATCCTCATGGTGGAGATGAATGAACACAAAATGATTGTTTTTTTTTTAAATTGTATAGTATGGCATACTTGGTGGACTCGGTCCAACCGACAAGCAAACAAGATAGAGAAATTCCTGTCTTTGTCTTAACAAATGTTGAACACAGAGTAAAGCTGAAACTTGAAACCTTGAAAACGTTGCATTGTGTTGAAAAGTTTGTCCGGTCAATTCAGTGTTTTGTCCTAATTGGAAACCTAATATCACAGTAAAATAGGATATCACCAAAGGCTGACCACATTATCCGTTGATTATAGTAGTACACGCACAAATAAAACCGTTGCCGGTTAGCGTTGTCTTGTTGTTGTTGCTACTTAAGTTTTCGTGTAAGTGACGACACAAAGGCAGAAGGTGGAGGTGATAACTTGGATGTAAATTTTGCTTGGCAAAAAGAACTCCATGCCGTTGGCACCTAATCAGAATATATGACAGTGGAACGAATCGATGCAATATGCAATGCAGTGGCACTTGGGTGTCAGCACTCAGCAGGGATAACTATAATTACAAATTAAAGTAGAAGCAGTGACAAGAACATTTGACCACATGATGTTTTGCATGAATGATGCACCTTGAATCATTAATTTTAATGTTCTCATCTTACTAACTTATATATTCCTTTCATGTATTCCTGTCGTGCGCTTCGAAATGAATTGCATGCAAAATTGTGACCGGTAGCTATTATATTGCTATCGGATATGGGGCAATCAAAACATCTCATGATTTTTGTCTTGGGTACGGTATGGTACGTGTTAATGCACACATAAAAATTCAAAATCTAAGTTGATCACAATGTCGCAATGTCACAAAAGTCACGGCTTTTAGAAGTAAAAAAAGTAATTAGAAGTAAATTAGGTTTAATTCCGAAAAAAGTGGTAATCGATTAATTAGTGTTAGTGACAGTAGCGTGGGAGTTTTGTGCGTATGTACAAATGTACACACTAATTTTATGACTGATCGGACGGTGTTTCATTATAGATAAAACGTTTATTGCAAAAGACTAGGTAATCAAGGGAATGGGAGAATAGTTCAAGGTGAGTTTTCATGTAAATAGGTGTACTGTGTACAATATATAAGTAAGAATACTATACTAATACACACTGAAAGATACCGTAGGAACTGACCATAGGTCTTGTCACTCGTCATGTCATTTCGGCTGAGGCTGAAAGGACAACTACGTGGAAAAAGAGTGATTTTATAGTAAATTCACATTATCTACTCAACACACAACTGTCATTGGCAGAAAGTCTTGTCTGTCCCGAAAGTCTGTAGTGCGTTTGGTCCTCATTTACAATTTCCACTCGTGGTCGTGCGTTGCTAAAGGTATAAAACCTAATGTTAAGGTAACTGACACTTGATCAACAGTGGTGTGGTGAAGCGTCTTTATTGTGATGACGGAGAAGAAGAGCATCTTCAAACGAAAAGTGGAAAGATGGACTCATTGAGACTACTGTGGTGTGCTTGTATTGTATCTGGCTGTGAAATCAGGTCCATTTATCGTCACCACCGAACGAACCGTTCACATGGCTAAGCATGAAATTGAGTTAAACTTGAAACCCTTTGCCATGGAGAAAAGACTGACAGATTTTGACCAAAAAAACTTGTAACCAGTATTGCTATAAGGATTCAGACATTTTTTCTACTTTTTCTTTTCCACTTAAAAGTAATTGTAATTTGTGCACGTTTCCCGTAAACTTGTAGTTACGCATTTACACGAGTACTTTCATACCAAATTCAGCTTGATGAGGACAAATAGTATTGGGACTAACTGAGAGGAGTGCATAATGAACTAATAAGCGAACAGAATGAGAAATGAGAAGCAGTTCTAGTGTTGACGTTATTGACTACGAAAGGCTGGGATGATGATGCGAAGATGAGTTTTTACAACCTAACTAAACGCTTCTCCTTCGTCCCTTCTTTGAGTGTACATCATGGTTTTGACACGAAAGTAGAAGGTGAACTCACTAACTTTGCCACATTCGTAGTTTCGACTTGGACCGGCGTTCCTCCTTTCCGCTTTATTCTCTTATGATGACCGAGCATAAAAATGAAGCATGCATGACAGAAGCATTGCCGCATCATCGTTTCGACAGTCGCAAGTCGCAACAAGTCCAAGCCCTTCCAAACCACCAAACAAACCAATTACATACTCCACACAACACACCGTGTCAGATATCAGTGTCAAAAATAAAAGCAACACCCAACACTACACCATAATTAATCGTTTAATGTTTCCCAGCACTTTTTCACTTACAAATTAGCAAATAAACCCTACGTAAACGTAAATATAAACATAAAATCAAGTTTAGCGTTTAGGTATTTCAGTTTCGTTGAAACGGAACCTAAAAATAAAAACTCTCTTGGAGCATGTTATACTACATCAATAATTTTCGACCAAGTTGCAATATATCTTAAGAAATCTCTAGTAGCAGTTAAAAAATAATAAACTCGGCAGTAGTATTATTGACTTGTGAAGTTTGCACTACTATCAGAAAACCTTCCAAAAACCGACACGCGCTGCATGATTCACATAATAAGTTCCCTTTTCCCTACGAAAAGCATTATTATATATTGAGGCGTGTGAGCGAGTTTATGGGAGAACGATTTACCTTTTCTTTTGAAGACATTCCAAGAGAACCAAGTCACATCATTTCAAGTGTCAAGTTCCCACATAGTACGTAGACATATATAAATAATACTATTATACGTAGACCCACTCAAACGCAGACCATTAAGATACTAATATCACTATCCTCGTAATTTTTGAAACATTCACGTTAAGCTTCAAAACAGAAAGAAAGAAAAACGACATCATTCGTCGTCATTCAATTCATTGTGTGTTGTTTAGGTAGTTATAGTATGAGTTTAACATCAGATCATTTTACTGACTGAGTTTTACACGGGTTTGGTAAAGGGACAAAATCTCACTGCTGTTGTTCTACTGCGTGATGTTTAATGATGTAATGATGGGAGCTTTCATAAAAGAAAGGAATGCATGTTGTTGTTATTGTCGGTATTTGACTCTCAACTGTCTCAACCTCAACCTAACATTCGTTAAAATTATTTTCTTATTAGTGCTTCATTCTTTAATGCTACATGCAATCATGAATTTTGAAGTTATTCTACTAATACTGCGGCTTTTAAATTAATGTTTAGATTAAAGTCGGAATTTTGCCGACAATCTTTCAAGTAGAGTTTCAAAACTGTAAGTCTTTTACTTTGCTTTAAATTAAGTTTACTTTGTAGTTTATACGACGAACAACAAACTGCGGTCAATATTATATCTGTAGTACAGCTACTTAATTGACAAGTCTGCTACACCATTTTTGCATAACTAACCCAACCAACCTCAAGCGTGGTGGACGGTGGACCTGTTTTGTTCACAACAGTAAGTTGCACACTCTTTTTTTTAACTTTTTTTGCCACACGCATGGGAACTGACAACTGAGAGCAACAGTATAAAATATGGTACCCGTTCAATGAAGTGAAAAGGTTGGGTGTTACAATACGTTTCGATGTTGTTGTTGGTAGTTGGTACTGTGCCACTAATAATGTCTCTGTCCTATCACAATCATTGGCATCAATAACTTTACAACAGCAGCCGTCATTGATTAAGAGATATGTTTTTGTAGTAATTCCAAAATTATTACAACATTGTGTTTTATTTAAGGCATTGAATTTAATGTGTTGCAGAGTAAAAGGAACATTTCATATGAAAAAGAGTTTCGCATGTAATATGTAATACGAGACACACTTGTAAGTTCACAGAAGGAATGTTTTCAGAATGAATTTTGAGAGCGTGAAAGTACATATTATTTTGTGTGTACTATATATATAGTCTCACAATAGAATTTTTCATGAAGATAATGATGTAATTGGATGTCATCTCACTCAGTAAATGCGGGCGGTGACCTACCAAAAGAGATGAAAATGCTGTTGAACCTTTTCTTGCATCTACTACACTATGTAATTTTAGCTTTGTGACTTGTAAACGTTCATCCATTCTTTTTTTGTCTGGGAGCATCCGTCATGTAATGGGCCAAGGGAGACAAAACTGCGACAATTTTCACCTCAACAATAATAATGGCTTTTCAACTTAAAAGACAAAAGATCATGTGAATGAAACAAAGTACAATACTCGACTCGCAAGATTATCAAGAGTTCAGTTTCGTGGTTTTGGTACAAACACTTTTGGTTCTTGTATCAAAGCCAAGGCGATAAATTGTACACAATCTAATGGTGTAGTACTACTCCGAGTCGTGATATGAGATGACGAAACAAAGTTGCATTTTGGTCACAATATGGTCGTCGTCCACGAGTTCAATCCAAATGCAAGTGAAAATGCATCAGAGCATGCAACAACAGAGCAGAGTCATGAGAGAAGAACTTGACGAAGGCGAACGAAGTGAAGTGTTCGCAAACTTCCACTTTACTATAAGCTTTAAGCATTTTTTAAGGTGTGTGAGGGTGCATTGCACATAAAATGATTGAGTGTGAGTTACTTGAGTTTTTCACTGAGCTTCTAAAAAATCATTTAAGCGAATAATAGCAAAGTAAGAATTTTGCCCGTACAATTTATTTGCCACTTCAAGAGAAGGCGAAGGGCATTTCAATTTTCAAGATACAATAAGCCAGTGCAAAAGTGTTGTTGCACTGTTGCAGTCTGCAGTTGTGCGAGGTGCAGTCTCAAATTGTCATATTGCTGTACTTTTTTTAGCACGGCTTGCATATAGTGTGAATAATGTGTAACCAAGTGCGTACTAGCACGTTAAAAATCGTAATGCTAGAAATGTAATCTGCTTTATCCTGTGTGTCTAAACCAACGAAAGAAGCCGGGGGAGATGACGGAAATCCCAAGCAAGCTTAGTTAGGATGATATTGGCATTACATTTAACATTACAATGCCATTAAAGAATAAACTACACAACGAAATCATACGCAAGGAAACTTAACAGTTGAACGCTGAGCCACACAGACATTTAATTCTAAACAAGCCAGTGTGGAACCTCAGACAAGCCGGCCTCTCGTCTCAAGTTGTACCCCGCCACAGACAGCAACAGGCTTGATTACAAAAAGACACACACGTTCGACATTCACATTGTTCATCGACATCGTCCGCGTCTCATCATCATTGGTAATCCTGACGATGCGACGTTCTCCTGACACGAAATGTCTGCTTCAAGTGATTCTTGCAATAGAGCAATGTTTTTGAATTTTTGTTCTCTCTGACAAAACTGAAAACTAGGCAAACTGTGAAGTGTGCTAAAATTAACATTGTTTGAGCAAAATTTATTATATCTTATTCATTACATTGTTGATCCGTTAGGAACGCGAATTTATTATATTTCCAACAAAATTGGCAATGCACGACGTCACGTTATTTGTTTGACATTTTCGCAAATTTGTATGCAAAGTAAAGCATATCAAAAGGAAGTGCTCGCAGTGTCGCAGTGTGCTGGTGTGGTGGGAGTATTTTTTGTGTGTTATATGTTGGATAGGATAAAATAAGAATGACAATTGCAGTTTCAATTGTCAAATCAATGATTTTTAGAATCTTTGAATCAAACTGTGGAGAGTTGGACAATGTGAAGTAGCAGTGCTTGAGGACAAATGACTACCGGATTGTTCTGAAAAAAGGTGAATGTAAATGCAGCCCACTATACTTTATAAAACTTTTTAACATCATTCGCTTCCACCTGTTGTTCCGTTCTTTTGTGATGCTCTCTGCTGTATTATTGTGCATCGAATGAGATAAGATACACAATAGCCAAACCAATTTTTGGCAAGATGTGTTTCTCTTGTGTCCCGATACTTTCCGGATGCCCTCATTCAAATTAACTCCCATTAAGCTTTCCTGCTATGAAAGTAACGATAAAACCAAGTGCAAAAATTGGAAGATGTGCAGTCATCCTATAAACATTCTTTGCAGTTACTTAAAAGTTGACAGTACATAAGTTCATGTCCACACTACACAGTCAGTTTGCTGATTGTTGTTTTGCTGCAGTTCTTGTCCGGGGTCCTTTTTCCTGTGTTCCTGTCATGCTGTGTTGACATTTTCTCAAAAGTTGTTTTTTTCTATCGCCTGGTGTGCTCATTCGCTTGCAATAAAAGGATTTTAATTTGTGCTCAAGTTGCTTGTCCCATTCTTCCTTCTGAATTTTGGTGGTGCTTCACTGCATCAGCATAGTTCCTTGCAAAAAAACACCAGACCTATCAAAGCAACCTTAAAGTTATTTTCGTGTCTGAGATTTTCAGCATTTTTGATCCCAAGTTTATTATTATTACTGTCACAGTTTGTTGTTTCAGGTGTACATTGTGGAGTGCTGTATGTGTTTTCTATGTAGAATGAATAATTATTGTTAAATGCACTAAACTTGTCAGTGTTGAGCATATGTGCGTGCATGATACAACTGCGGAAAAAATTGCAAAAGTGCAGTTACTAGTTAATCAGTTTCAAGAATTTATTAAAGAAAGCTATAGCTATAGCACAAACGTTTCGTGGGGCACGTTGAGAACGCATTCATCGCAAAAACCAGTTGTCCACCCGTCAACCGTCCAACGTCACACAAAAATCAACACAGGAGTGTGAGTGACTGACTGTCTCAAACAACCCCCTGACGTCTGCATGGTGCCACATTGATACTTTGTCAGTCAGTTTAAAAGGGTAAGTGACAGTGACGGGGAACAGTGATTGCTCATTGAAAAGCCAGTCTTGTGAAAAGTTGTCGTCGGTCGCCTTCTTTTAGATTCTGCATGTACAGTTGTTTGTCCGACACTTAAAATGATTTTTTTAACATAAAGAATAGTTTAGGTTGTATATTATGCAAAGTGCGAATGCTTGTGTTTGCCTATAGTCATAGCGAACAATTTTTTATAAGTCACAAGTTCACCAAGAGGAATTTCTGTATTTTACATTGTTACCTAATAGGATTAACCTTTTTGACACGGTTTCATGGGTTACTATTAATTGCTCATGTTTCCGTTGAATGAGAGTTTCATTCAGACGGACATAATAGACAGCAAGTTTATCCTGTGTATTATACAACTCGTAATTACACTATAGCTCATTATCTTCTTTGTATAGTAACCGAAGAGCGTAAAAATCGTTTTTGAACAGTACTTCTATACACACTGGATTTGAAGTGTGACCCAAGTGCAAAATTTATTGCCAACTAACTGACACTTCCTTTGCGTTATAATTTTTCTCCAAGTCCAAAAATGGGGATTGACAATGGTCGCTTAATATTCAAAAGTATAAAAATCGACCTTCTTGTTATCCCTTCTTGTTCCTTGTATTACCGGTATGGCACATACTTCCACATTAAGATATGAACATGAAGCAATGGGAATATGGGAAATGAACTTGAGGGCACACATGGCTCATTAACACACAAAGTACTATTTTTATAATGTCTTCATTTTTAATCTTTTTAATAGCTTCGCGTCTGAGCGAGATGAGACAGTTGTGCCATTTGAAACTGTTATAATAATTAACAGGTGAAAAGATTATCTTGTATATTCCAAATGTAGTACGCACACGCTCTTGATACGTAAGGATTCAGTTTCTGAACACAGTTTATTGTCTAATCGTAATCATTGTCAGATTTCACCATCAGGAGTAACGTAATATGTTATAATTGAGTAGCGAAACGTTTTTCTACCTATTTTCTTATCGTTATCATTGATATAAGTTTAGGAAATAAAAGTAAAATCAGCCACCCGAAGATCCGAAAAGACATTCTTATCAGTTGGCTCTCCGCATTTTTTACTACTGATTTACACCTGATGAATGATGTCCCGATAGAAAATTTTGAAACCATTCCTTTATAAAGCACATCCCTTTTTTCCCAAGCGTTCTCCTTTGACGCATGATGAAACGGAATGTTACACAGCAAGCACGCAGTTTCTGTTTTCTATTTATTTATCAACATATTAACGCTAATTGCTCACACTTTTATGGCCATTAGCAACTCGTAATCCTTACCTCTTCCTGTAATGAAATTGTGTGCGGATTGCAATTTACGATTCGAAGGTAGTACAGTACGTAAGCGTAAGATTTATACAAGTGATCATAGCTTAATTGACCAATAATAATTGGTGCAATTTGTAATTAGTACACCGTTACGGAAACCTTACTTTTTAGTTTATATTAGGAAAAGTTGTAATATAAATAGTATTCTGACTTTGGAGTTCAAAGGTTGGAATTCGAACTCAATCAAAAATAGCCCCTGTTTATGTTCAAATATTGAATGGACGTGACTGACGCGATACGACGCCGACGAAAAATAATAATAAATAGGAATATTAATATATTTTCTAATAAGAAGAAAGATACCAGTTTTCGAATTTGGGTTGAATTGGGTTTTTTGGTAAAATTTTTATGAAAATGAAAGCTAATGCAGGAGCCATTATTAGTGGTTTATTACCAAAACGTGTAACGTAGATTGAATTTAAGCTAGACAATTAAGTATGAACTTTGCGCCTGCAGAAGAAATGTTATAAAGATTTATTAGATCATCTAGGTCTGCACTATGGTAATTTGCTGCATTTTTCTTCGGGACTCGACTCACATACCCGAAAACGTACGGTGTCCTGTGTCTGCTCGACACACGAAAGTAGGAAGAAAACAGACAATTTTTTCTCAGTTCGTGACTAGGTATAAAAAATAACCATACGGAGAAAGTTTTGAGAACAAGGGAAGATTCAAGTTTTTTTCTCCATTACCCCATGGTACGGTACGCGAACGGCCTCAACTTGGTAAAGTTACAATTTTGATAAAGGTAATTTACGATTGTGAGGTTTTCCTTTAGTGCTCCTACTCGTGTACGTTTTTGCTATCCTCACAAGGAAAACATATTCCAGCGGAATAGTATAATCCAGTTTCCCGTACAGTATAATCTTCCTTTTGTCTTGTTTCCAAAATGCTTACTGCGTCTTCTACTAAAAGATCTAATATAAGCAAAACAAAACTGTACCAGGGTTTTTTTTGTACTTTTTTGTATTCCTCTCTCAATGTGCTTGGCTTGATTGATTCGTCTTCAGCAAATTTAAATTTGTTATTTGTGTTTACTTTAGCATTTCTTACACAAAGGTTTTTTAGGAAAATTGAATACGAAAACATTTCGTTTTCCCCAAGAAAACGGTTTTATTTCATCTGTTTGCTTTGTAGACTGGAAGAAGTATATGACGTTGACGTTCGTTTCGTTCTCTTTTTGACAGACTGGAGTTTAATTCCATGAAGTTAACCAATCCAGAGTGTTATCTCCCTGAGTAACTTGTCACAATGTGTGCATAGTCATGTCAAGTAAAATCCTAGTTCAAACACGGAAGTGGAAATGTGGATATAACATTATTTAAAAGGAAGCAAATTTCTAATACGTTTACAACATCCCCAAACTCCAATCCGAACTTGAGCTTTCGTTAATGTCACGAAAGTAGTTTGTCTTTGACTTCAATCCTGACGTTTAAACTATGCGGACTTTGCCATTGGAGAATCCGTTATGCTTATCTCTCCAGTCGCACAAATCTCAATGGCCTGTCACTTTATACATGAACCTGCAGAAATGTGGACCAAAATTTCTCAACGTTGAATTCTACGAAACATGCACTCCGTTGCTGCTAAACAATCATGGGCTAAGAGTCATGAGCGATTACGGTTGATCTTCCATGTACATTTCCGTTGCAACTTAACTTGTGAGTTGTGAGCAACGTTCTTTACTATCTGCTTTATCTCCTTTTTTCTCTACGCAAAGACAAGTTAAGCCTAATTTCTGCATTCTAAACGAGTTATGTGGTGTTTCACATGGCAAATACAAATTTTTGTAACAAATTTATTGGTATGCAATTTTTTCTCCAAATCAGCCCGTGGATAAATACGAAACAAAAACAAAACTCATACATCCAACTTCCAAACCGTTATCGAAGCTTCAAATTATCAGATGTACAAATAAATACTTAAATTTAGGATCGTTAAAATGCTTATAACTGAAGGTTTGTAACATTAAATTTATTGCATTTATGATGGGTGGTACATAATTAGAACTTTTCCATGCTGTTGTCAATAGGCTTCCACACAATGAAAATGTATAGCCTAGCCACCCAACGCCAACTTGAGCCTGGAGAATAATGATTTTTTAAATATATTTTTTGGATTACAATAACAAATCTCGCTAATGCATTCGGTTTAGAAAGTCTGAGATGGAATAATCATGATTTTTGGTACTATGACTCTACTGGATATATGAGAAACGATATTATGATAGTATAAACAAATCGACAGACTTAGGATTCCAATTGCAATTCATAACGCCTGTCTGCTTTCAACTCAACTTGTGGCTTCTCATCCAAGCCGCGAAAGTCGATAAATGTATTCATACGATAAAAAGCTCTTGGCTTGTCAACTTGATCTGAAAAGAAAATCTGTCTTTTTTCCGCTGGCTCGTCTCATTTTCTTCCAATGTAGACATTCTCAAGTGTTTCCCCAAGTGTTTCTCTTGAAAAAGTACTTAAAGCTGCGCTCTCGTTTATCCTCAGGATTCCTCGCCATCAAGATATCCGTTCTTTTTCTCGACCATTTGGCACATTTCAGCGTTGTTTCCTCTCCCGTACCTTCAGGTCACTGTAGCAAAGCTCGAGCTCCTAAGTCTGCTGCATAGATGTAATGCCTTCTGGTTGACCTTTACGTTCCTTATCTGGAAAGGAAAGACATCAGTCGAAGATACACTAAAATACGGGGAACAATAGAAAACAAAACTAGAAATAGCTTATTGCTTATTCCGAAGAGCATTTACATGGTATTTTGGTACGACAGTCAACACAAAAACGCAGTATGGAATTTCGCATGGCTCTGCGTGAACACCAAAATCATCATCACCCACCACCCCAGAAAGTTTCCGAATACAATTTTCAGTCACTCATATTCAAAGAAGATAATATATAAATGGCACAAACAATTAATATAGTAATAGATGTTTGACATGTGATGTGCACATTCACTTTGGAGAGCTGTTTTCCACAGTTGAAAACAAATGGGTGGAGAAAAGGATTATATTACTACGATGAGTACGACGATGGTTTGTGTCACTGATCATTATTTGCGCATAAGGCAGAAGAGGCTTGCTTGCTCGTGTAGAGAAAAAACATCATCATCACATCATCAGAGATCACATCAGATCTCGTCCGGTGTAATATTGCAGTGGTTGGTATGGTGTTACATAAAAAAGAAAGCTTCAAGTTTCCCATGCCACATTTTCCACATTGATCATATGACATTCTTTTTCTTTCTGTGAACAAAACGTGGTTGTAATACTAACAGTCAAATTATTATTGCCATATAATTCCGCCAAAATGTTGTCTTAGGGGAATCTTGAGTGTTTCATATGATATTGATATGATCCAATGTGAAGAGAAGAGTTCATGAGACCGCAAATGAGAGCAAAATGCCAAGTATGTATATATACACAAACCCGCAACCACATGATTTTTGCGACGAAATGCAATGTATATACAACGCAAGTTAGTGTCAAGTGTTCCAGGAATGATTTTTATTACTCGGGAAAAACGCGGGTTTTATTACTCTCTTCCGTCCAATCGACATCGTACTAATGTACAACTCTGAAATTTTACAATAAACCGTGTACTTGGCACAGCTAAACAACAGAATGCAAGGCTTTGGGCCATGGGATATACAGTGACTTTTATACAGAGTGCAAGCATCCAAACCACGAACGCATTGTGCTATTCAAAAATGAGGTATCCACTTGAATTTGCAAAAGAACGATTTTCTATAGCTGTTTCCGTGAAGAAATTGTAAAGCGTGTATTGTGAGAGCATCAAAAGTCCACAGTTGAGAGTTGAGTATTATGCGACAAATCACGCTCACGAACTAAGCAAATCTGCTGTCAATTAGAGACGCAGTTGCTCATAACTTCCGACAAAGGCTGTCCATGGTGTCCGGTAAATGATGAGCTTCTGAGAAAACTTTGTTCACAAAATTCAACACAAATTCTTTTTTGAAGGGCAGTGCATTTTTTTACAAGATGTGCTTGCTACGCCTTGTATATAATACATGCTTAGCAAGTATGACATTGCCAAAAACACGAGTCTTGAGCGGAAAGCTTCTGGTTGTTGCACCTGCTCTTTGCATTTGTTCATCCGAACGGTATCTCTTTTGTTTCTGTTCCTTATGTTTGTAAATGAGTCCATTCATTTAAACTGAATATAAGAGACTCTTCTCTACTATATATATACTGTATCCAAATAAACCTGAGTCAGTCCTATTATTACCTCAACAAACAACAAGAATGCTACAGAATCACATCGTTTTCCCTTGTTTCATCCTCCATCCTCCTGTGTACAAAATACAACAACTTCATTTTAGCATTTCTGAATGCTGAAGAGACGTGTTGCACAATAAGTAATAGCAATACAATTTACCTTTATTCTACCTAAAGAGTTAAAGATGTTGCAGTAAAAACAGGGGAATTGTACTACAAACGCATTATATGTCTACTTAAAATGCGTCCTATTCTTTTCCATTAACTGTTCTTTCGGAGATTCTTGTTTTCAATCCAGTAATTCAAATCTCAATACAAGTTAAAAAGTAAAATGGTACAGTAGTTTTGTAAGGGCAAAAATTTTCCTCTTCCTCTCACTTGATTCAGTTCTTTTTCTCTTTTTGGCTGACGAGATAAGAAGAAAAATGTAATACAATCGACAGGTTCTTGTTCTTCGAGCAGTATTTAACTTGCGGCAACAAGATGAAAAAGTGCGTTCTTCTTCCTCTTCTTCTGTATTACGCTCCGCATTGGTACATTTTCCAATGCATTAATTATAAGTAGCCAAATGGGTTGAGCTTATCGTGACGATTATCGCCGTCTTCATCCATCCAAGCGGGACGACGCGGTGTGTGGGAGTTTTGCCTGCTCACAATAATAGTCAGCATCAGCATGAGATGCGAATAAAGATCCTTTTCCTCAAAATCGCACAGGAGAACATTTTCCAAGTGACTGAACTCACAAGGCAGGATGTTTGGTCGGCGTTCGTTATTCTTTGCATCTTAAGACTTATAAGACATTTTTGCAATGAATCTCTCTCTACGATCCTTCTTTCCCCTCTTTTTACCTCTCCTGAGGGTCGTACACACAAGGTGATCAAAAAGCAATCTGTCACCCAAGCCTACCGGGTACAAAAAAAACTTTACTTTACTTTTTATATGGGTTAATCTTCTTTCCCTTGTTTGTGATTTAAGAGTATATAGTACGTGGTCTAAATACCTAATAATAACACACGTTTGACCAAAATAGGATGGGCTAACATAGTCATTACACGACTGTAAAAAAAACGTAAATCATTATTATAATACTGCCGTAAGAGATTATATACAGGCACCTCATCTTCTTCTCTGGGACGTCCATTCTCATGTTTATTTTTGAAGGTAACAATTTTTGAGACTTTTTAATGAACCGGAGCATTATTTAAGAATCCCGTTGACTTGGCTTATGTGCACTTGTTTTGACATGGCGCTATGCTCGTGACTTTACTCTTTTTTTATATTGTCCAAGCTGCATATTCATATATGAAATCAGTAATTATGGTGTGCGGATTTAGGTGCGGACGACTCATTTTATTATGCACATAATGCAATAACAACAGGGTTTTTCACACAATGAACAGTTTCCTTTTTGCGGGGTTTGTACTCGGCACGACAAGGTTGATAACCCGAAACATCTTTACTGGGGCCAGATGCGACATTCATTGTTTAGTCATCGTTTTTCGTCCATCAAGTTCATTCTGATTCTAAAAGTTTGTTCCACAAGTCAGTCATGCAAATTGCAAACCTCTTGGAATTATATAACGGTTTTTGCAATATTAGAATGTACAAATATGCTAACACCGTATCTGAAATCGACGTTGCGACTTGCGAAACTGCAATCTGCAAACAAAGAATAGAGAAGTCAGAAGATCATTTTGCATTTTTGTGCTACTTTTTTACCGGGCCAAATTAAATGTGTTGGATCTGCAGTAATCTGCAGCAGTGATGTAATTTTCAAGGATTTGTGTGTTTGTTCTGAAAGATAAAAAGCAAGGTTATTCTATGTTTGGGATTTAGCTAGACTGTGTGTTAAGGTGAGCCGGAAGTTATAAAAAAGAGCGCTAAAGGTATTAAATATTACAAGTTAAAGTTAAAGTACAGTGGAAGCATGTTTGGAGGAAATATATAGGATTTCGCATGGAGTCGACAGGGAGAGATCAGCCTAGAGCAAAGTTCCCTGGGCAGAGATGAAGATGAATCTCCGTACAGTTTATAAGTAGTGTACGAGAAAATATGTGAATGCAAAGAGTAGAGAGGAGGGAATCGATCTGGTGGACGGAGGAACCTTAGAATGCGAATGGTGAGAATTGAGTTCTCGCAGTGCGGTGGGTGCGCAGTGAAGACGAAGGGAGTGAAACTACTACTCTGAGTCACAAATGCCCGGGTACCGACCGGGTTTTCTTGTATCTTGTGCCTGGCATGGAACTATAGAACCTTACCCGCCGAAGTTGCTTCGTTCCACTCCAAGTTTTGCAGGTACTTTTTGGTATGAGACGGGTCGACTCTGCCGTTGCCGTTCCTTGTGTGTCGAATGTCGGTACATAAGAAAAAGCACAGAATCCAGGCATGCTCCTTCGATTCGCAACCACGACGAACAACGGCACATGAGTTTCCTCTCGTTCACAATGTGAGCACACATAGCAGAAGCAATTCAGAAGTCGTGACAAACCGAGTTCCCTCATCTTCTTCGTACCAAAAACCTTACATACCATCTCACAATTTCCCTTTTTCACTTTGTCCATCACTGCTTCTGTTTTTGAGACAAATTTGTTATACAATCATACAATATTTGTTTGTAAAGTGCTCACAAGCTCGTCTCAAGTCTCAATATTTACGTAAATAATAACTATTGCCATCCACTTTGTACATTGCGACAAATAGATAGATGATAGATAGATAGGTCTTTATTTCCATATATGGACTGAGACCGTCGTCGGCTTGCATTTTAACAATTACATAATTTGTACATTCATTTGAAATTAATATATTAAAAAAGAATATATGGTTTTCGAATGTCCATTCTGTTACATGTTCTCATATTCGAATCAATGAAATAATAATTAATCACATTGCGAGATTATTCGATAGTATATAATCAAAAATAATCAAACTAGCAGTCAGGATCAGTCTTAATTTCAAAAAATCTTGTTTGACTTAACGGTGAAACATTTTTTGGTTCCGTCCGGAAAGTTGACTTTCATTCTTTCATTTATGATGGTGCATCTAGTATTTTCTTTGTTCAAAGGTTGTTTGTGTTCGATAAGTTGTTTCACACATTGCGACAAATAAGTTCCTCTAGACCTCACGCATTCAAAAAGCTGTCCAATCAAAAGCTTACTCATTCGTCACGTACAAAGTTCTATCACCCAAATTGACTATGTGACCACTTCAAAATAACATTATTTATTACCTTTCAAGTTCTACATGAAATAAATTGATTACTTTCCCCCTATATAATTTTGACCTGGGAGACACGATAACGTCTTCGTCTTGGGCTCACACTCTACATCGACGGGCACGTTTTCTCTTTTCCTTGTGACAATAAATTGACATAATTATACAAATCACTTTTTTTCATCCTATAATAGAATTCGATTTCATATGTCGATACACGTGCCAATTACGATACATTATTAAACCGCGTTGCGAGAAAGTAGTGGCAAATCACTGTTCACTTTACAACCCAAGAATGCAAGTAAGTCATTTATTTTTGTCCATTGAAATAAGTGTGCATGAATTTGGTGTTTTGAGAATATGTACGTGTTAATCAAATTAGTTCAAACGGTGTGAACACACTATAGGATGCGCCTAAAGGATAATCCATGGGAAGAAATTCATGTGACCATAGAATACTAGGGAAATTTTTGTGAAATTGTAACGTCTAATGATGTCTTGTGGAATCTTAAAGAAAGGAACGTGAGAGTTCTTAAAAATCGAGGGATCCATTCAAGGTATCATCTCAATCTCGAGTGTCTTTGCGTGAGGAATCACCGAGATGCCTCAAAGAATTAATCAATAATCATCGTCTCATTGTGTACATTAATTCTCAGAAGAGCATGGTTTCTTCATTCATTGCCAAATTTTTCTGGCCCTCCCATCCTTTTTATTCATGTATTCTCTTTGGGAGTCTTAAGAGAGTAGTCCTTAAAACGTCTCTCTCATTAAGGCTTTGTCTTCGTCATGAAACAATGACAATATACTTCATTCTCATTTTCTCATTGAGCCTTGAGCGTCACATTTTAAAAATGAAATGTCAAACGACTTTTAAAAAACAATGTTCAGCTCGTTTTCAATGTTCAGCTTTGGGTACTACAGAACGACTGTTTACGTTTCCTATCACAGGAATGCGCTTATTGTTTTAGTAATTTACGATAATTCCTAATTCTTATCATAATATTGCTGCCAAGATACTTCTGAATGAAACCAGTCAAAAATACTTCTGGTATTTTTGACAGCTTTCACTAGAAGTTCTGAACGTTAGTATGTATGCATGGACAACTTTGGCAGATTTGTCACTTTGTCAATTGCCGTATATTTGTGAAAGAAAGTCATTCAAATTTCAAACGTACTCAAAAATAATCTAGCAGCAAAAAATGTTCAATGCTATTCGTTCACTGGCATTCCAATTACTATGCAACTTTTTGTCAAAGTATGGTAAAAAGGAAATCTATCGACTTAACAGGACGAAACAAATCTCAAGTCAACTACTTCGTTCATGGTTGTGTAGGGAAGTAATTGACTTTACGAATTGGCAAACCACTCCAGGCAAATAATCGACAAAATCCCCTAAATTTCATGCGATGTGAAGATGTGATGCTTCAGGCCCCAGAAAAGGCAAATGTCCACTTTATTCAAATGGGTTTGCATGCATCGTCACAACAAGGCCAATTGTTTGGTTAAATCGCAATGAACTGTGCCATGCTGTGTCTCAAATTGGCCGGTGCCATGCAGTGAAACGACATTATTTATTTATTGACATTCAATTATCAAAAATATGTTGTTTTCCCATGTACACTATTTTGTCATAGACACGAAATAGATGTTTATTGACATTCAATTATATTTCTCAAATATCCTGACTCGATTGCTGGCTGACATGCACGAACATTACTAAACTTTTATATTATATAAACTGTTCATTAAGCAGACATCAGAGTTTATGTTAGTAATGATTTGTATAGGTATTTACAATTTTCTGCCTTATTTTAAACACAATTATTGATTTTGTAGCCTGCGCTATCATAACTCTGAGATCTGGAATAAATACAGGGATAAAAAACGTAGTGTATGGACATTGGACAATTACCTTCACCGTTGCCACCTGCCTGTTTTACACTCGAGTGGCGTTTTCAGTTTCCTTTCCAAAGGCCTTAAGTGATTGATTGTGCATTTAAAAATGCATGAGGGTGTGATAACAAGCGTTGGATGCTTTTGAAAGATTGATAGAGACGAATTGTGAACATTGGTAACCTCACTATTCACTACAGTAGTGTTACCCAAAAACCTTAACGTGGCCTTTGTAATGTAACCCCTTTTGAAAAATGGAAGTGTGTCATTAGCTAAAGAAAGTTTTTAATAATGCTAAAAGCAAAGTTTTTAGCATTTAAATTGAAAGCTCCTATTCACTGGAATGGAAAAATGTGCTCGCATTGGATTGTTATTACTATGAAATGACGTCATGAAGAGCAGCAGTGAGCAGTCAACGACGTAACCGCAGTCATAAACGCTGCATAATATCACAGAGAAAAACGAAACGAGATGCTTCATGTCAGTTTTCCCTGACAGAATCTATCTTTATTTTGGATTTTCACTATGTGAAGAGAAGTTGACAGAAGTGTCTTCAGAAGAATGATCAATCTTGCGGTTCGTTTTAAGCATTCGAATGAAGGGGGAAATGCTTTTTTGAAACGACATACTGGCAGATTTTCAAATAACAACTTTATTCGAAACGAGAAAGAAAAAGATTTCTTTTTCTGACATGCAATTGCAATTCAAATTGTGAAATCTCAAGATTGAGATAAGTATCCAAACTGACACCATGAGATCTCTCTGAAAAAGCTGTGAGTTTGCAGATGTGCTCGTCCTGTTAAATGAGACACTTTGACAAAGTCACATTTTACCCATGACCATAAACGTCAGTCTGATAACTCTGAGCTCTTCGTCCGAATGTGACGTTATCATAGAAATGAAGAAAAACGGTGTTAGAAAAAAATTCGTTTTAGTATGTTAAAAAAGTGCTCTCCAGCCATGGAAAAGTATATACCATATAAAGTATTACATGCTGAGTTTAGACTACCATAGTAGCACCTTGTTGTCTTCTTTTCCACTTTTTTCCACACATTTCGATCGTTTTCCCACCCCTTTCGTGCGAAGAAAAAGAAACGAAAGGGAATAAAAAAGAATCGTAGCATTTGTAGTTACAAGAAGTGAGAAAAAAAGGAGTGGGCATGCAAAGTATGTCAGACTTCTTCAAGTCGCAACCATAACGACCAAAACTTACCTCTAGTCCATCTCCAGAGAGCGACTTGCCTACGACGATCCCATACGATCCCGCGGGTACAATCCTCTCACGTTTTTGCCATTTTTTTGTTTCCAGAAGAATCTGTCCTGTCCTTCTGTCCTTTACGTTTACTTAAAGTTTCGGAAAAAGAAATGTCGCATTTTCTCGCTTTTCCTCATAACAAATATAATACAAGACTAGACTACTACTGCAAGCTGCATGCTGTTGTTGGACTGCACAAACATCATGCCGCAGCTGCAACTGTTTGTAACAACCGTGAGGAAATGCATTTGCACTACTGGTAATTCTTGAAAAAATAATGTTTCCCTCGATAGCAATATGTGCATGCAAGTTATTTTTTCTCTGTCGTGTCGTGGTCCTTTCGTCACCGTCTCGTCTTACAGCATGCACATTTTGCTTGTCTGATGGCAACTTTCATCGTTTTTCCCGTTATTATACTTGTCATACAACTTTGACATCGCACAACGACAACACGCGTCGTTGCACAGTGCGCATCCGAAGAAGGCAAAAATCGTGCAAAATTGTGCCGTATTATTAAGCATATGGTATGTATGGTTTCGGAGAAATCATCAGAATTATGGATGACTAAGTCACATTCCTGCTGACACTATTTGACATGTAAATGTGACCGTGATGACTCTGACTCCGATTCGTTAACATATCTCATGGCCTCATACAATGCAGTTGCATTTGTTCACACACGAGTTGAAGACAATTTTGATGTCAAGAGTACTACGCATTACTTCCTACGGGGACAAATATGATCGTCACACCGTGGCATTTACCATTTTCTTTTGTCTTTGTAGTGGTTGAGCGTCGACACACAATTTCCCAGTGGATTTGGCTTATGAACCTAGAAACAATAGAATGGAACGGAACCTAATGCTTCAAGGAATTTACTTTTTATGATATAAGCAGCACACAGAACAGTTGGAGCAGACGTGAGCCCAATTGACTTTCTCCACGCGTGACCACATTACCATTTGCCAATACTAGTCTCTCTCTCTGTCTCTTTCTCTGTGTTCTGTGTCTGGGTCTGTCTGGGTGCTGTCTTTGCAATATGAAATTACTAACTCTGCTCTAGCGAAAAGAGGCGATGCATAACGAACTTAGGAACTGAACGACGCCAAATTTCTTCATCCCACATTATATCATACATGTAACTATATTCCCGAAAGATGTTAAATATTACTTTGAAAATAATCGTGAACCAGTTATAGGAACTTGCAACTAACGTTGTATGAAACTATATTTAAACAGTTATGGAGTGCCTTTTGTCATCGGAAAAGTTTGAATTTTTTGGGTCAGTTGGATAAGAGTAATATGTAACACGCTTAACACGTTAACACGTAATATAACACATAACGTTTAACCACATAACTCCACCACGTAACGTATTGTAACAATAGCGTCTTCTGTAATCTAATGAATTTTGATGATGCACTTGAGAGAAATAAGAACTGGGACTTTGATAAAGGCTAAATTCCGCATTTCAGGATACCAGGTCGCACGTGGTTTTCCTAACGATGTACTATTGTGTAGAAAACTTTTAATATTAATTTTCTACACAATAGCGGTTTTAGGATTGGGATTATGGTTATGGTGTGTTATATATATGACTGAGCACGTGAAATGTAACGACTTAACTTGGCCCCATATATCACGACCCTGTCTGTTTTTCGGAAGAAGGAACCAACACAAACACCTCATTAATTTTGAACGTCGGTTTGTCAATTTCCCTTCACACCAGACAGTGTAATAATGTTGGTCACAACGTCGTCGTCCCGTCGTCGCGTGACTTTGTGTGTCAATAAGTCCGAGTTTGCCCTAATCCAAGGTCTTTATTTGTTTGGTTAATAATTCAAAGGATAGTACTACACGCGTTTCCACTTTCTCCTTTCTTTCTTCAGTAGTTCATTCTCTGTAATTTGCTTCAGGAATGCCAATTTTCCTTAAGAAAGAGTATCCAATAATTGTCTGTCTTTGTATGAAGTAATTAGCGAAGACTTTTTTGTTATGATATGACCAACACTACACTGAAGGGTTTTTTCATTCCACGTACGAAATCATTTGTCATTTTAAAGTAATGCTTTCTTCTGTTTTGTTTGTTCTACAAACACATTCGTTAAGCTTTGAAAAGGAAAGGTTAGAAGATACAGGGAAAGTATATATTACTAAACTAATCATTAATTAATTCATTACTACTTTCAGGTTGCGGAAAATTGGACATTTGAATGGAATGATGGAGAGTTTCCAAGTGGAATGAAATGCTTTTAAGCTTTGTACCTACGACGGTTCTTACATTGGTATCATAATAAGAATGGAAAGCAGAGGAAAAGAAGCGTAAGAGTGAAGTTGATCCATTTGGAATATCGGAGAGACGAGGTCCTTTTGAAATCCTTTTGGAAAGTTGAAGCCTTAGGAAGAAGGGAACTGACAGTTGCACATCCTGCCGTTAAAAGAATGTAAGCTTTCGTACGTTGAGAAGATCAAAACGTAGAGGAGAAGATAAAACGAAGAAGATCTCATAGAGATCAAAACAATGTAGTGATTTGGACGACTGGAGAGCATATATACTTATGTATAGTATCGTTTGTGAATGCACAACGTCGTACGTAACATATTGGCAGTTTCTTTGACTGCAAAAGAAGGCACGAGAAGAGAAAGCGAAAGCGAAAGAAATAGAAGGAAAGTTGGCGAGTGTGTCCGAAGGGCACAGGAAAACTTTGGTCTGAGGGCGAACAGCAGCAGACACAAAGTCTTCTGAGTATAATTACCGGAGACGTCACGTTGCATACAATCGGAGACTTTAGATCCAAGTCTTCTTGACACAAAGAGAACAGATGGACGTGAATCCGCGGGACGGGTAATCGAAACGAAGATGATGACTAGAGCCAGGAGCAACATGACGTCTTCGTCTGTCATGTTCCGGAAGTTGAAGAGGCTGCGAGTCACCGTCATTTTCTACACGTGTGCAAGTCTCTGTGCCATTTTACTCTTGGTGAACTTTAATGAGGACGTAAAACGACTTTTGCAACAGTCACAATATTCTTCGTTCCCACATGACGGTGGTGGAAGTGTAGCCCCAAACCAGCTGCCGCCGTCGGCGGGTGAGTATAGAGTCCCACCTTTCGCAGTAGAATCGTCACTAGTCAGCTCGCGAGATGTATTAAGCAACGTTGGACCGAGCAGTATTGGAAGTACTGGAGCCAGTCAAAGTCTCGTTGGCGTAAGTAGTGGAAGTGCAACGGAAGACATCGACGCAACTGCTCGAAGAGAGCTTAACATTGTCGCTTCAGGGTCAAATTATGGTTTGAGACAGCATGAACCAACTGATGAAAATCAGAGACCCTGGTTCATGTGGCGTGGGACCAAGTTCCCTTCACCATCCTTGACTTTTTCAAGTCCACCTCTCTGGCATGAAGATGCTCCCAACAGCGACCGCATTGTAGAGCAGCTCATGGTTAACTTTAACGATCCTTTGGAAGCTGCGGCCAGTAACTGGACTGAAGATCCGCTTCCATTACATGAAAGCTCAGGCAGTAGTGGTTTCGGACCTAGTGGCGGCACAATACCCGGTCTAAGTCGAAGTAGTCTCAGCTTAATGCTGATGAGCAGCAGTAGTCTTCGCGTGATAAACTCCAATCGCATTATGGAAAATAATGACATCATGAGTGGGTCCCCTTCAGGACCACCCGCTTCCGTGTACAGTGACATTCCTCAAAGTGAAACTACGGCTCTCCAAACTCGTCCAGCCAAAGTGAAGACAATTCTCCTCTACTACGGTTTGGGGATGAGTTGGGGAGCTCATATTACTAATGGACGCCATGTCTTTCTGCAGCAAAAGTGCCCCGTGAATGCGTGTAGACTGACGGGAAACCGAGCTCACATCAGTAAAGTGGATGCCGTCGTCTTCAAGGACGTTTTCATGAATCCCAAAATAAGGCGACTCCCACATCAGCTATGGATAATGTACATGCTCGAGTGTCCTCTTAATACACAAAACTTTATTGATAAAAACGTGTTCAATCTGACTGCAACGTACCGACATGACTCGGACATCGTCACGCCCTACGAAAAATGGGTATACTATGATGATCAAGCACGCAGTCTTTCTCAAGGTAAACCCAACTCTGATGTACTTCATTATAACTTCCTTTCCCTCCATGCTGTCTCTCAAGTCCCGTAGTTAGTACTTTATTGGATTTAGACCCCATCAAAAATGTTTTGATCCATAGAAATTGCAAGTTGCAACACTACCTCAACTCTTAAAGTGCCATTAAGTACAGTTCCCACTTCCATACGTACCTGCAATGCGACATTCTCGTTAACTTTTCATGTTGTCACATATTTCTTACCTTCTCCAGATATAATTCATTAAATGGGGTTACTTGAATTTTCCGCAGTGCATTTTAGTAATTCAACCTCGTATAAGTCTTAAATTTTCCAAGGCACTACTGTAATAACATGCACCATCGAAAATTTCAAAGTAGAAACCATTTTTTACGTTTTACTATATAAGTTTGCAACGATTCACAAATTTTTACTTTTAAAAAATAGCATTAATTGTGAATATTACCGTGTACTTTTGTGATGTGGTTTTTCTCCATGTTGATTCTCGGTCATTCAATTTTCTTTTGGGCTATTTGTTTGATGTTTTTTGTGGAAATTGAAAACGACTGTTTATTTTAACTAAACTTTTCAGGTGTAAATTACGCAGCGGGAAAAACGAAGAAAGTGGCTTGGTTCGTATCAAACTGTGTGGCGAAGAACAATCGACTGGAGTATGCTCGTGAACTCGGGAAACACATCGAAGTGGACATATATGGAGCATGTGGAACTCATTCTTGTTCACGAGCTAATGCTAAGCAATGCTTTGAACTCCTGGCCAAACACTACAAGTTTTATTTGGCTTTCGAAAACTCTAATTGTCGAGATTACATTTCTGAGAAGTTCTTCGTGAACGGTTTGGGGTAAGTTGATAAAAGTGTAATCTTCATAGATTCTCCATACAAATGTTCATAATTTGTTGTTTAAGCATCTAGAATTTTAGTGTGTTGTGTGGTGGGATGTAATTAGCTGAATCTGAACGCAACTTAGGTTCCCCGAAGTTAAAAGGAGCATTTACGTAATCGTTTACAATTACAAACACTTTATCTTTGACAAGTCCATAAGTCTTAGGGACCAAGAGTCCACGCCCTTTGCTGCCTTTGCATTCAGTTGTACATTATATAGTAGTACGGAAATTCGCTAAATATGGATTCATTAAGACATCTCAACTTCTGCAGTGTTGTGATTCCATTCTGAATAGCATGTTCCTAGAAACTTCGGTAGTAATTATTTTGTTTAGTTTGGTTCAAAGTTGTGTAGGCAGTTGCTTTTATTTAAATAGGAGAGATCTCGAGTCCTAATTGTTTCAGTCACAAGGAGACGGAGAAGAAGAAGAGGCAAAAGAAGAAAAGGAGTAAAACGAAATTGCTTACTGGATTCCACACGGAGATAAAGTGGGCAATGCTTGTATTCTCACGCGTACTCATTTCTGTAGAAAGACCGCAGAAATGTAGTTTTTGGTTATTTTGTCTACGGGGAAAGCACGAAAGCAAGGAAACACAGCACACAGAAAACTTAGCTTTCACCGGAAATTTCAAGAGTGTAGGCTGTATTACAATAACACAAGCATGAAAACACAACACGTTCAAGCAGTGTAACATTTGTTCCCTGCTGTATGTTTTATGACAACAATACTACTTGCCGTTTTGGTGGTTTTCTCCGTGGCTCTCTAACTGCTAACGTGCCCACCCGCTTGTCGTAAATAAGTGGAAAGGATTACATGCTCATTTTTTGAAACGGCGGAAGTGGGAAAAGAGCGACAGAGTCAGTGGATTACTACATGACCAAGTCTTGTCATGTTACGTGCATTGAAGCGATTCTTCTTTTCCGTCTTTACTGCCTTACTAGAGAGAACTGAGCCTTTTAAGAGAAAAACCTACTGACGAGGACGAGACGAGGTCATTCAATTTATCATCGATCATAGTTCCACTATAGTATTTTTCGGAGAGAGCAAAAAATGTATTTGATGGTGGTTTTTTGAATGTAGGTCGTCTGAAGATGAAAAAGAAAGTGAAAGTTATGTTTACTTTCTTTTCTATCAGTTTCCGTTACAAATCTAGACGTACTGCATAAACAACATTTTCTGTGACAAGATGACAGATGACGACAGTAAATGCTAAGTTAGTGCTTTTTTGATACAAAATAATGTATAAAGGAACGTGTTTGTTTTTGAATACGCAGTAACAACGTTCTTCCGATTGTAATGGGAGCACATCCAGATGACTACAAACGGATGGCCCCTCAAAAATCTTACATTCATGTGGACGATTTTGCCACTCCGAAAGAATTGGCGCAGTACCTGCATCAACTCGATTCCAATGATGACCTTTACAATGAATATTTTCAATGGAAGGGTACTGGAGAGTTCGTCAATACACATTTCTTCTGTAGACTTTGTGCCATGGTTCATCATGCTGACCGTTCCGACCACAAGCCACGAGTGTACGAAGACTTCAACAAATGGTGGCGAGGACCGAACGTGTGTACTCGGCGCTCTTGGCGTGACCAACCTGACATTTTTGCTGCAAAT
This sequence comes from Harlomillsia oculata, assembly GCA_019776145.1. Lineage (NCBI taxonomy): Eukaryota > Metazoa > Arthropoda > Collembola > Entomobryomorpha > Oncopoduridae > Harlomillsia > Harlomillsia oculata. Next base: position 28,305 of record JABASF010000042.1, on the reverse strand, counting down.
TACGCCGACAGGCAAATGACCTATCGCAAGTCTTAGTTTAAGGAGACTTAATCATCACCAACCGTACTAGTTTCGCACTTTTTACTACTAACAAAATGACATCACTTCAATAATAAGGATTAATTAGCAAGCGCAGGTAGCTCGACAATGCCACTTGATCAAATGAAGTCGTGTTTTCTGTTCTCATCATACAGTGTAAATGTTGATCAATGCCAGTACACTTGACTTGTTGTACGCTGCTTTAAGCAATGTTAGTTGCAAGTATATATACTAAATTATATAAACGAAATTTAAATTATGAATACTTATAAATTAATTACTGATTTCAATTAAGTTACTAAATTATAATCCTACTCTTTACCATCATTCATCATCTTATTGTCCCCATTAGCCAATTATAATGGAATCTCTCGTTAACAAAGAAATTGCGCACACTACTTCATATGGTTAAAACTGTTATGCATTTTATTGAATTAAAAAAAACAGTTCCTTGATGCAAAATCATTGTACATGGCTTCTTCGTTCAGTGTCGATTACCTGATGTTTTAGTAGTAGTCTAATATAATTTATCGACTCGTCATGTATCGTACTAAGGATTTATGCATTTGTGATCTACTTAAAGACGCCCTGTACACTATGCTACTTACATTAAAAATACATTAATAAATTTACTATAAAACCTACGTTGACAGTGAAACTGATTTGCTTTAATACCTAATTTCTGTGTGCTATTTATCTAGTTTTTTACGTTTATTATACATTAAAGGAATAGATATTAATGTAAAAACTTATTATATTTTATCAAAAAGGATACAGTGGTTCTCGTTTCTTTATTATGGAATGGGTTTTGTTGGTAAAACCATAATACTTATAGTCAAATTGTCCAAAATGTCGTTATAAGTTTATTAAAATTTAAATCGTGCAAACTTTGCATACACATAGACTGTCAAACTGAAACCACAGAGAGTGAGACGAAAGAAAGGAAAATGATAAGTAATGATAATAATGAATCATCATGTTGTCTGTTTCCTTTGTGTCCCTGTTACCAATTGTTTGTATTACATTTTTAAATATAATTAATCGTTTTTATGCAAAATGACTTTGTTGAAAAGTCGAACAGGCCATACTTTACATGATTAATGTTGTAATATTCTTCGTATTAATTAATATGATTTAACGTTCCTTCCTGAATCATGGAGCAAATTTTGACATTCATTTTTGCCATTCTTGTTTTTTTACATTAGGGTAAACAGTTTAGAAATAAAAAAGTGGTTGTAAGCAATCCTACATTAAAAATCATTACACAATATTACCAGAATCTTCAATCTACGCAAAGTGAGACTGTATAGATGAATCTCGGTGTTCTGTACTTCAATTTATATATAAATATTATAGTAACATTCTTTTTAAAGATCTCTGTGTGGATCATCGTTCATCGGTGATAGCAGCAATTTTATTATTGCTTTTCAGCACTGTGCATTCCAATAAAAGGACATTTTTGTAAAATTAATGGCGTGATTTATTGTCAGTGATTCTGAAAAAAAGAAATCAGAGGTGTTGAGTGTTGTTATTTCAACATGCAACTAGAAATGCTGCAAATATAAATTCCAGAATGATTAAAATGTGAAGGCAACGAATGATTGTTTGTGAATGTCGTGAAAGTATAATTATGGAATGATTGTCATAATAATGATTGCGGCAAAATGATGTAGTAGTTGTAAGATTCATCCAATCTATAAAGACTTTACACCAAAAACAATAATACTGTGAAATAAAGTCGCGGAGTTTCCTAAAATTTGTGGGATTTAAAGTAATTATTATTTGCAGTTAGTTTGCTAGCCATTTTTGCTAATGAATGATTCCCAATTGCATTTTTACAGTAGTTGAATGATAGCATTGTAAAAGTCCTATTCTCGTACCATACATACAATTTCTAAAGATTAGAGCTGTCTACTATTTTACTATTTTACAGTAAACATGATATAACATTGCATAATTGCATTACCTAGGACAACAACGAACCAAATATAACAACGTTTAGTAAGGATTTTAAAAACAGAAAATTTAAATTCATTTTTCGTATGGGGTCAAAGTAACACCAAATGGAAACGATGGGGTTATAAGACATTCGTATTTTATGCTTATGTCATTAGAGCAGAGAACGTGGAAATTTCGAAACATCTAGAAACAATAAAAACATTTTCAATTTATATATAGAAAAAAACTCATTTCATTTTATACATATTATGAAATCTGATGATACCTTTGCAATTAAAACTGCAAGGGTTTTCCTTGCAACGTGTCGACCTGGGCAAACTCGCTTTCCAATTCCAAACGTACGGATACATTTCGTATTATGAGGTTGGAATGGAGGTTCAATCCCAACCGGAATCCACCTTTCTGGTAAAAATTCCTTTGCACGATAAAAGTTCTTTTCTTGTCTGGCCACGACCGCCCATTGGTAAACCATTATAGTCTATAATATTAATTGGCAAGTATTAAGGTCAGTGAGTTAACTAATGGTGACTGAAATAAATGATGATTACATTCGTAGGGATCATGTATCCGAGAATGTTAGTATCGTTTTCCATGACACGAGCGAGGTTTGGGGCAGTCGAAGACAACCGAAATGTCTCTTTGATGCATGCTTGTAAATAACTAAGATTCTCAACCATTTCGGAATCAATAGGTGAGTCAAGTGTTGGAAGAGCGGAGACAAGCTCGGCATGAAGTTTCTCCTGAACTTGTTGGTTTTTTGCCAGCATGAAAATGAAGAGGAGTGTAGTAGTGAAAACCTAAAATTATCAGGCATCGCAATCGCAAGGAATAAAATATAAATAGGCGTCAATAAAATGAATATTATAAAATAGTACAGATAGCACTTACTGGTTCCACTGATCCCAGAAATACTTCGTGAACCATAACAGCACGGTCTTTGAATGAAAAATCTGTTTGTTCCATTATTCGATTCAAAATAGCAGAGCTTCCATTGTGTTGGTAATTCTCAATCATTTCAATTATGAATCTAATGTCAATCAAACATATATTCAAAAGACAACGAATTATGCCCTGATTTTGCTTAAATTGAATTTCATACAATGACAATGTTTAGTATAATTTGAAACGTACGAATGCATACAATCTTCAGCTTCAGCAAAAGAGGTCCATGTCTTTGTTGGAAACATTGCCCACCACGGGTAACCATACATTGATTCGTGGACGGCACGCCAGTACTTATCATGCATGGCAAGAAATCTTTGTTGTTTGGGTGCCGTTGGACGATCAACGTTGAAAAATCCAAGTCTTTCATTTGAAATTAAATACCCACCACCTATAGACGCATAATTTTAAATACATCATAAATGTCATAGCATCATACATTCAAAATTTTATGATTTGAAAAAGCCTAGTTCATAAAAAAAACCAAATTCTGCATTTACATTCAACCACCACTTTGTTCACGTAGTCATTAAAGTTTGGAATTGTGGTTGGTAATTTCCTAAGAGACTCCACAAATTCATCCGCGATGCAGTTCACTTCTCCCAGATACTGCGTAAAGTCAAATTTGCCGAGTATAGGAGTCACGAAGGTTTTACGGAGAGAGGCCCATTCCGTACCCAGTCTAAAATTAATTGTAAACGTCACACAAAATTAACAAACTAAAATAAATATGCTGAAAAAATTTATATTTCCCAATATATAAATTCCCGTCACTTCTGAAACCTTTGTAGATGATAAACTTACGAGCAGGTAATCCCAACACTTTCATACTCGGATTTTTTAAATTTCCTGTACATGTTCAAAATGGGCATGGGTGGCCTGTCCATTGATCGTGACACTGTGTCCACATCATTCGTCAACTCATAGACCATGATCACAGGAATGTTAAACACACTTTCTTCTTTTACTATTGGACCAAACCGTCGGTAACTCTCTGCAACAGAACAGAATCCAATCAGTGCATAAGCCGGCAGTATTAATATGACCAAAAAAATCCGCATTAAAATTTAAAATAACCAAAATTGATTTCAAAATAATAAAAAAGGAATCAAAGTGTTTCAAAATCAATGAAAAATGAAAATATAAATCAACGGTAAGTGCAAAAGTCTCATGAATGTTGGAGTATTGGGAATGCCGTATAGCGTACAATCCGGTACAAGCATGCAAATGATTACTGCGCTTTATTGGATTTACCGTCTGTGGCAGCGTTCAAATCCTCAGCTGTCATGATACTCCCCGAACTGAGCATTGTGCCAAAAAACGGGAAAGAAGTCGGACCGGGAATTTGTTTTAGGGACTTAAGCTTCGTTTCAGTGATTCCCTTGTGTCCATTTTGAACGTTTTGAACATTTCTCTCCATCTGGTTTCCTAAAGGTTAGAAAAATCAGTTTTAAAATTCACACAATAGCTACATTATCATTTGACTATGAATTCTCTTACTTATTATCGAACCTATTCTAGCAACAATAAGTTCAAAAAGTTTGACAAAGGCGACAAGATATTTCCAAATGAACTCTGTGATTTTTTTCATTATTACGACATATGTCGACTGTCTTGGAGCAACTTCCATGTTTCACAGTATTCCGAATTCGGCTAGAAAAATGGACACGATAAAATATCTAAAGTTACAGATTTGAATACAGTTTTGCTAGATTTTTAAATAAGTTAATTCTAATAAATATACAGTATGCGAAAGAAAATGTTTGGTAGGAGCTTTAGCAATGTTCAGTCTATCGTTTGACACCTTCAACCTTCTGGACGCGTAAGGCACGATGTTAATATTGCGTCGTCGAAAGTCAAAGTCAAGAGGTCAACAATTTTAGGAGTCAATGGTACCGTACAATGCAATGGTACAATCGGAGTTTATGGTTTCCTTATGACGGTGTGTTGACTCTTTAATGGTTTATGAGTAATCAAAAAATTATTGGGGCAAGGAACCCTCAAAAAGTCACATTTCACATTAACCCTTTTGACAAGGATACATCGTGGTCATAAGTCAGCAGCTGAGCCCTTGCTAAAGGGTACATAACAAAAGTCAGCCTTATAGTACAAGTTCACATTGTTAATAAAGGTACTATTATAAAGGTATCGATAGTCTTCATTGTTATAGTTGTCGGTTCCGTCGATCAGATTGGTTATGAATGCTGTAGTCTTCGTACGGCATTCATAAACTTGGAACTTTGCCAAATATTAAGGTTTCCGAGGTACGAGAGTTTCGGGTGCTAATTTCTAATTAATTACTCCTAGTCACTTTTAGATTACTGTAATGACTATAGAGCATTTTGTGCTTTTGTCTGAGCTGCCATGAAGACTGCCAGCGATGAGATGAGACAACGATGATCACTTACTTGAAATCAATGGATTATGATCTGATCGAACGACAACAATCGAATTGACTGAGCTATGCAATGAACTTGACATTGCTCTTTTTACGACATAATATGCAGGTTTTGGTGGATTGAATGTCGTTTGACGGTCAATTGCAATAAAGGGTTGAGGTTCACAGATGAATGAAGAAACCCACTAGTACTGAAACTACATAACCCTGCTCTCCTGGTCATTTCATGAGCAAAAATGCTCTTGACATTGTATAATATACTTACTTTCTTACTATTGTGCATGCCTCAAGAGACGCAAGTCAAGGTAGTTTCATCATCACAAGTTGATAATTGATAATGTAGTTTTTCCACTCTCGACTACTACTACTTCATGAATTTGTCACTTTGACATCACTAGAGAGCCAAAAGGTGCACATGAAAAAGTAGTACTAAATCCCACTTCTTTGCAAAAAAAAGTGGGTGTTTCACCGGTCCTATTGCTTTTTGATTACAAAGCATAAACTATGAATTACAATGTCCAGTGCATTTTCTTCATGCAAAAATACTAATTGGCAATTTTGAGGAATATTCTTTTGATAAAGAATTCTTTACATTGTAAATTGCAATGCTGTGAGGTTTAACATTTAGCTTACTTACCCAGGTTAGTTGATAATTTGGTATTTGTTTTCGAATTACTTTATCTTCGTTGTAAACTGTTAGTTTCTCAACATTCAGAACCAGAACGGTTTAGAATATCCGTACCTTTGAAGTACGTGTTTCAAAATCGCGAGGCTGACTAAGTCATTACACATTGGATTCTTCTTAATTTATTATTGTGAGCTGAGGTATGACGAAATCAATATTTGATAATTTGATATTATCGTCAAGAAAGGGCAAAAATGTTTTCTACAACATGGCTAGTAGTTTAAGATTGGGGTATCAACAGCTTGTAGGAATCCTAACAGTTCATGTTCTTTTACAAAATTTTGCAGTATATGTGTGACAGCATTTTATGTGCCATTCGTCAATGGCAAAAATTATGAGATGACGTTGACGTTGCATGACTTCAGTGTCATGGTCTTGACATTGAATTGAACTCTAAAATTTTTGATAATATTACTACATAGTTCAAGTTATCTTACAGAATGGTCATTTATTGTACTTTGCAGAATCCTGGTTCGGTTTGTCTTCGTTGTCCTTACACTCGCCTTATCTACATCAATCTTCGTGTGTCGTGTGTCGTTGAATCAATCTTAGTCTGAAAATGAATCGGTAAGCTTTCGGTGTCCTCAATGAAAAATGTAATAAAATATTATCTATTCGTCACCTTTCAACTGTAATTTTGAGATTATGTATTTGAATGAATTTCAGAGGGGAGAACGGTTTTCCAGCGACTTTCAAGTATAAAGATGAAATCTGTAAACGATTGGATTATCTTTTTTTAAGAAAACTGGAGTTAATGCAGGATTTCATTAAGGAAAGCTTGAAAAACGAACGTTTCATAAAAGAAGGTTATCTGCACGTGGCGAAAGCACGATATATTATGGGCACAAATTCGGTGTCAGTGAATAACCTTCCAAATGTAAGCGAAGATAACTGTGAACCTTCAATCACGGTGACGAACTACATTGAACCTTGTGACGAACACTTGAAAAGCAATAAGTTTGAACTTTTAGATAGAAAGGGCAATGCTGCTTTGCTCAAGAGATTCGGCGTCCTTACACCACAGTCTTTGAAACAAGCTCAAACTGCTTTTAATAATTCATTGGAGCACGTTGCCATTTTGGCCACGATAAGAGCTGAATTGGAAAATGTACAAAATGAATTCAAAAAATTGTCCATATTAAAACTAACTGCCCCTGAAAAAAATACCAGCTTTCCGGTTACCATAAGATGGTCAACTAACATGATTGATTGATTCGTGATGTGTAGTCTTGAATTTGCCTTCGTTGTCGTGATACCACAATTCACATTATTGTTTTTGTCGTCGTAATTTAAAAGACATGGATGGATTAATTATAGACTATATAAAGACATATCCAAATTAATTTTGTAATAAATTGTTGTGTTACCAAAAAATGCCAATCGTAATAAATCAATGAGTTTTGAAACAAAAGACTACATCATTTGAGTTGTTTTCTGTGCGTTATTGGCATTGCTAACATTGTCGTATTATTAACGCTTAAGATTCATGATTGAAATTAAATTTTGATTTGAACTAACGCTTTCCTGAGGTTATTAGCTCCTTGCACGTTCCAATTGAGACTATCCTATAATGACCCGCATACTTGCATCTGCATCGTAGTTCATAAAGACGAAGGTTTAATATCCATTATATATTCTGTTTTCACGAACTGTGTATTCTTCTTCCGTATGTAATGAATGAACGCTAGCCTGACTTTGTTTTTGTAGTACAAAAGTAGAATCATTATATGAGTTTATGAGTTTTGATAAAGAGTTCGTTTCAATTCCTTTCGTCATTATAGTCATGTCCTCATGAAAGGAAAACACATAACAGCACAACTGTAGTAGACTTTTAGTAGAGTGAGAGTGATAGTTCATGAACTTCATGTACTTTTGTGATTGCGATGGTATGCATCTTTCTGAAACGTAATAATAATAAACAAAAATGACGTTTCATGAGCAGCAAAGAGTAAATAGTAGTTGAGGTTCTCAGAAGACATTAAGAAGAGTGTCTGCGAAGGAAGAAAGGGCATTATTGTCGTCTTCCTTTTAAGTGTATCAAAGCCATGCTTCTAAATACTTTAAAGATTTGAGACATTCTTCTTCTTCTGAGAGTAGTCAGGCAAAAGCAGTTCAAAGCTTCCACACGCAAGGAAAGAGTGCGAGGACACGTAGTCTCAAAAAGCCTCAATTCTGAATTGCACCAAGTAGTAAAAATGTTAAGATGGTCTTCTTAGATTCACTTCTTTGGATGAGGCTACTGTGCCAAAAAAGCATTTTACTCGTTCTTCTTCGTACGAGCAAGTATTTAGTTGTGTGTGAGCCAGTGCCAACTGCCAACAGTGATCCAATGAGAGCATTCACAAGCTTATGAGGAGGCAGACAAACGTGAACATAAGCGAACACTGCTTCACTTGACTAGTGCAAGTACAGATGAGTTCAGTACGATTCTCAAGGACATTTACGAATCTCTCGTAGTAATACGAAAATTGTCCATCCAGCCAAACCCGACCAGACACATGCATTCAACGTTTAACCCTTCTTCGCCCGTAATAGCAAACAAACTGTGTTGATAGAATGTTTGTGTTTGTTTTCTTGTATACAAGATTTGCATAGAGTATTGCGTTCCTCGTCGACCATGTGACATCCATGAGAGTATAGGATAGTGCAGATAACAACCCAGACAACAAACCATGGACAAGAAACACTGCGGGTCACTATTTTACGTAGTTGGCCTCACCATTAAGGAACTCTCGTCCTACAACAATAACTATTAGTGTCTACCGAATTCCCAAAACAAAATACCTAGTCTACTTTTCCTTTTTTGTGCAGTAATTATGAGATCGTGATGTGATTTTTCTAATATAGTTGTGCGCCTCGAAACATACAGCTACTGTGCATTACTCGTATGCACGTTAAAAAGTTTGTTGTTTTTCTCGTTCCGTGCACTTAATCTAGTGAAATTTTGCTCATCATTACTTTTATTTTGGTATTGGAATTGCAATAATTATTACACACAAGCTGCTCACAGTAAATGCAACAATCCTAACAATCCTTTTTCCTGCAATGATGGACATGAAGTGATTTCAAGCGCTTCAAATATACCTTGTGTTCAAGTCTAATTTCTTATCAATAAGAAATAGAAAATACGAAAACAGAAAACGTATCCGCAAACTTTCCGAATTCAAAGATTGTGAAAAACCCATAAAATGTTGGTGCAGCTCAAGTGCCAAAAGTAAAGGGTAATGTGCAAAACATGCATTTCCATGAATTACTATATACACAGGAGACAAGAGCTTTGAAATTAATGCGGTCCATTCGTCCATAATAAAACGCTAAAACGAACTTGAACATTGAACTTTCCTGAAGTGAAGTGATGTGATGATGATGATGATATTTCAACTCTTTTACTGACGGTGGGCGATATTACAGTACAGTGTCATGTTATTGGATTTTGTGTGCAAATGTGTGTGACGTTACTTTTGATTGAAATTCATATTCTGAGGATTGTGAGAATTTTGTGTAACATTAGAAATTGGTTGTACATAGTATACAAGTAAAGTAATACTGTTGTATGTAGTCAATCGTTTGCGTTGCTTGATGCTTAATCTCTGAAAATATCATATTGTTGCTCTCAGGTCTCGTATTACCCGTGGAAAACCGGGTCGCACAGTCTCTGTGGAAGTGAGTGCTTTTTGTGCTCTCAAGCTCTTGATGACTTTTCGAGTGGTTTGAGTATTTAAGTACAATGGATTGGATGTTGAGAGGGAATTTAATGCCTTCTCCTCTTTGAATTGAGACTATGGGCTCAAACTGTTGTATTTGATTATATAAGTATATTTTCCATTGTTTCTAAGTTTCCATTAGTTTGATGGTGCTCACGTGCTCAGCAGTGTTCTATCTTTCTTGTTCGCTTTGATTCTTTGGATGTTGACAAGGAGATAAAACATCATCAGACGCGAAGCTGAAGGTTGGAGCTAGAGTTTAGCTTTGTTTGTCGCGTAAATGTACGTTTGTGTGCGTCACTAATTGAATCAACTACCTGTTTGCGATGAAACTCTCACCGACATTGATCATTACGACAACCTTTGATGAGCATGGCATGTGCTCAAGTATACTATAGAATTTTATGAGATGACAAATTGTTCTGATCATCTGCGCACCTCAGCCTGCCTCGCATGCACTCCAAGCTCCTGTTGTGCTGTTGTGTCGGGAACCACGAATATGATCCTTTCGAAATATGGATTGCTGACTGCTGACGCTCAAGATCTTTAGTTGTCTTCGAGAAATCATTTGGGTCACAAGTCACACCTCAAACGACCGACTAGTTTATGTTATATTTCTTATGCTTGTGTCTGTTTCGAATCCATTCACGGTGTTCGGTACTTGGCGGTTGGCTTTAAGGAACTTGAACTTTTCAATGGTACAAAAGAGAAACTAAAAATAACGTATTCTGAGCAGCTTAATTGTTAGCGAATTTAAAAAACAGTGGTGATGTGAATCGGTAAAACGAATCTGCAGTTCAAACATTTTTGCTTCGTTGCATGCAATCGAGACTGACAACTGAGAAAAGGAAGCCATCCCTCATGAATTGATTGACTGATTGATATCAAACTTCAATTGCTACCTGAAAACATATTTGTTACCTTCAACCTGTTTAAAAAGTACCTATAGTGAAAAACGTCTCCGTTTCCCCCAAAAATAATTAGTGAGTTTGTTGTTTTATTGTGTGTGGGCTAACAATGTTTTTTGACTGGTTAGAACTAAACTCGATCTTGCGGAATTGTAGCAGATGTATCCAGTGCGTGTCCAAAGGAGTGATCATATCTCTCTGGTACTTCATGGGCCATATTTTGGCTATATTATTTAGCAGTCGCAAGCAAACAAAGGAGGAGGAGGACCAGGCAGCCATCATCATGCGTGAAACTGAAACATTCTCGGTCACAAAATGCCGAGAGTGGTTTTTATCTTATGCCGAATCCTCTAGTCACCTTCCCAATGGTAAAATTATGACCCCGGTCGGAATTCAAAAATGGGCTGAAGATTTGGACAAGGATCTCGAAGATATAGTTTTTCTCGTTTTGGCATGGAAGATGCAAGCCAAACAAATGGGACTGTTTTCTGAAGAAGAATGGATTTCGGGAATGAAGGAGTTTCAGTAACAGTTTTTAAAACTTTAATTATATCATTATTTCATGAGACTTACTTTGCTCAAAAAGTCGAATCAGAGGGGCTATATTTTCATACGGTGTATACAATTTTGAAGGATTGAAAACAACAAGAAACTGCTTGAAAAATGGGAAGATTTGAGAAAATTACTGGATGATCCTGAGATTTTCCGGAACGTGTACCGATTCTCGTACGATTTTTCACGAGTAATGAATGACTAATCCAATTATTTTCCTATTCAACTCAAGCAGGGCAATTTCTGTCTATATGTTAATTGATTACGAAACAATCTATTGGTGCAGGACAAGGAACTTCGACACCTTGAAGCTGAAACTAGCAAAGGACTCATTAAATTGTTTCTCGGTGAGAAATGGGAATTGTGCGAAGCGTTTCTTGAATTCATGGATGCTCAGTCTATCCGATTTTTGAACAAAGATCAATACAACAACATTCTCGAATTTTATCTTCATGTTAAAAGCGACATGTCCGATTACGATTTGGAGGGAGCGTGTATGTACTATTTTTCTATTTATGTTTAACTTATTTGCTTTGAATCTATGGTTTGCCGTTCTTATGAGTCACTTTTGATTTTGAAATCGTTCATATACCCCGTATCATTACTCTAAATAAGTTTATATCTCCGACAAACATGAAAAGCAAAAGTTGTATTCTGCTTTTATATGATCGTCAAATGCTGTAATTATAATGTACTGTACATTATTATTTCTCAGGGCCGGTTCTCATGGACGACTTTGTCCTCAGCCTCCGACCAGCCATTGGGAATGAAAATGCCAAAGATCATATGTGATTTATGCTTGTTTTGAAAACTCCACTCTGTTTTTCAATTCAATTCAACGTTCATTTCAAGTCATTATTTTATTATTTTTAGATTCAGAGTAAACAAATTACTTTATATTACAAGACTAAAGATTTTTTCATATCGTATATGTAGTTTACAACATGTATACTATTTAATAGGCTGCTTGCAATTACGATATTCATGTTGTGCTCATCAGTCAGTCATTTAACATTTTATATGGTTAAATTAACGATTAACGAGTAATTTATGAATTTTTGATGTCTTCAACTATTTTTGTTTTGAAATTGGACATTAATGTTAGTATTTGCTGGATCAACGAACAAAGGCGCGATAGGCAGCCAGCCGCCGTTAGTCGCGTGAACGCGTCTGGGGCATTGTGCGAAACTCGATTTTAATTCTTGACGTAAGAAAATAATAAAAAGCGCAAATATTATTTTAATTTGATTTTAATTTACTTGGTTTCGTTTAGTGTTGTACTGGTTTTAGATTTTGTAAAACCGTGCTTTTATCCTTCTCAATCACACGTGTCGTAAGTCGTAACTGAATGACGTTTTAGAGTAACGTAAGTATTACATAATTACATTGCATGCTCTCTTTCGCGATCTCCTTTTCGAGACTCTTACAATTTTGAAATTTATTATATACTAAGACGTCCCATTTTTAGTTAGTATTGAATGCATTATGTCTTTTGGTGTTTATACATAATTTTGTTTAGTTAAACTGTGATTTTTGTCATCTTGGCTAATTGTCATGTAATTAAAAGGCCACTAGAGCATCACCACAAAAGGCATTTAATCGTGTATACCATGTAGTTGAATACAAATGTGTGTAGATTGTACGTGATTCACTAATTTAACGAATTGATGCACGTTCAAAAACTTCATTTTCAATAATGATAATGATTACTTGAATTTATCTTTTCGTATTAATGCGTCTTGGCACTGTATGAATTGATATTATTAGCAAATTCATAATTATCCTTGTCGTTTTTTAAATTGTACATACAATAAGTGCTTAGATATTGTACTGGTTATAAAATGAATTGATGCCAAAACTGATAAACACGTTACAAAATCTTCCTGTGTCATTGTGAGATTAGAAACTATAAATACAGCATGTGATTGAATGAAAATGTTTCGCCTTTATTTATTTCTGTTTATTCACTGTGTTACAGAAAAGTGGAAAATAAAATTTATGTTGGAAAAGCAATGAAAGGAGTTGAGAATAATAGAATTTATTCGCCCTAGTTTTAGCATTTTCATACATATAATATCCAATTTTAAAAGTAGACAGCCATTTTTGATTATTAAAACCCTTACGATTATTATCATTTATATCATGAATCATGAAATTCATGGATAAAAACAATATATAATAATGTTGTGACACTGAACTATTTTATTGGTAAAGTATGTTTTAATTCGTTCTAGTAGTAAATATTTCATAGAGTCGAGACGGCAGACTCAACTGTACGATTGGACACTGTGGTCGTGACTCTTCGTTGCGCTTCAAATTGCTTTTTCGGGAAGAAACCACAGGCTGTAAACAATCTTCGGGTTTCAGCTTGCAAGTGTGCTCGAAATTGTGTTCCAGCCGCAAAATACAGGAAAAAATTAATACAAAAGTTGATTTGATAAAAACTGAAGCAGAAAGACCGGATATGTTTTAAAAGAAGAGCGATTTTCTTCCTACAAAAACAGGAAAGAACACATGTAATTCTTATGTAATTATATAAATTGTATGTACATTTCTAATGGTAAAAAATCAACATAACATACCAATGAAGATATTCGTCTCGATTCGTCTCATCCGGAAGCATATGAACTCGGTTATGAATGTCCCAATAGATTTCAATGCTCTGGACAAGACCTAATGGAAATACCAAAATGAGATACGCCAAGGAGACAGCAATTAACATCGGTGACGTTCGATTAGTTGATTTGTGGTGCCGAGTGCTGTTGCTGTGATTGTTGAAATTGCTAGCATTCGCCGACTTGGTTGAAGTTCTGTGACGATAGGCAGTGAGGCGATCCCTTCGTTTTCGGATTTCTCCCAATTTCCAAAACAAGAAACAATTAAAGACGAATATGAAAAATGTGGGGATCCATGTTTGGAATGCAATTCGTATGTAAGCAATTCCATTCCATGTTGTACTCGACGTTGAACATCCTTCATATCCAAAAACCGAATCGTTCTCAAACCCAGTCAAAAACAACTTTGAGAGGGTAAATAAAACAAAAATGACGGATAGAATCCCCACAACTATTTTTGATCTTTGTTTCCTGCTTCGTCGAAATCCCATTGGATACCATACTGCAATACAACGCTCCACTGTGAAGCAGATTACAATCCATGCTGACATCGTTTGAAAAATGTCCACTGCAACTCCATGACTCCGACAAAGCCATTGATTTTTCTGCCAAAATGAAAGAATCCAAATTGCGTTCACAAGAATTAATAATGATTTATGTCCATATTCTCACGTCACACTAAAATGATCTATTATTTTATTTATTATACATTATATTTTTCATTATTATACATGATTATTATACATGATTATTATACAAAATGTTGAAATAATTTGACACCAACCTTAAAGTGCTTATTAAATTCATGGTATTCTCCTCGTGCTACTCCAATTGCATAGTTGAAAAGAAGATTCAGTGTGTCGCAAACCGCCAGAGCTAACAGATAAACCCCGCTTCCGTTTTTGGCCAAACCAGATCGTATTAGGGTGTAGAATGACAGCACGTTGAGAAAAACTCCTACAAAAGATTTTGAAAAAGCAAGCAGTCGCTTTAATTAATGTAGAAACCTTAGTTTTACTGAAACCTGTAGAACAAACCTGTGTAAAAAACAATTAAACTAATTAAATACTTACCCATCACTACAATAATAATTGTTCCATAAGACAAACATGCTCTGGACACGTCCACGAACGCATGCATGTGTAACCAATATTCTCGAAGTTCACAAGGCCAGTGATCATGACACTATCATTTTAATCAATGCAACATAAAATTCAAAATTTCATAATGCTATAAAACAAGTGCAAACAACTGAGAGTCTCAATTTTACCCTAGTGACATTTTTCGCATTAAAGCACGGATTATGTGGTCGAAAATCCAAAACCTCTATGGGAGGACAGCTACACGTAAACAATACATTTTTGATAATTATGCATATTTTGCATATATATGAGTAATATGAGGCATTGTTTTTAAAATGATTGCTCATCGTAAAAAGTAATTAGCACAACAAAATGCAATTAATGTAAAAGCAATCAAATTATATTTGAAATTCCAAATAAAAGTAGAAAAAGCAGGAGCATGAAATATGCAAAAAATGCGCAAAACTTACGTTGAATTCGGGAATTCCATAAGATGACATTTATTATGTTCCAAGACGCACACGCACACAACACTGTCGACTGTCTCACTTTCCGACGTCAATTTGCAACAAAATTCCGATTTTGATTGGATGACACGCTTTTGGTTTTGCTTTGTAAGTTTTAGCAACCAACTCAGAAATGAGTCTTGCAATCCTTATTTTCTTAAATTATCATATTCGAAGAGGATGACTTGGTATAATCTGTCCTGTCCCTGAACACGACCATTCTATGTCAAAAAACTGAAGGTGTTTAGCGCCACACAAGAATAAGACATTCAGACACCATTAAATGTCCTTCTCCTCAACTAGTATCACTTATAAACGACACCAAAGCCCACTTGATAAAAAAAGAGAGAAGCACACCTTTGCATTCTATAACTACAAGACAACCTAAAGTTATAATGTCTCTTGTCATTTATGTAGACGTACACAACCCACAATATAAAAGTTCACTTTGTAATGCTTACTTTTTTCTTGTTTGTACCGCATTCAAGTTATTATTAAACTTGTGATGTGATATTCATGGCTTGCAGGTTTTATTTTTTGCTTTCTTAAAGCATAAACTTTAGAGGACAACGTTCTTGGTTATCATTACTGGAAAAAAGTCTATCCGGTTGTAGTATCTCGAATTAGTATAGTAACGTAGTAAAGTAGTGGTTTGCTCTTTATACCTTTTTGGTAGTACCTAAGTCTACGTCACATTTTTCCACTTTGGATCCAGTATTATCCACAATAAATTGCAATTTGTGTCCTGCACAAAAAAACGGAATTCAAAGGCATTGCTATTTTATTCAACTGTACTTAATAATTACAGGTATGAAATTAATGTTAAAGTGTATTTTAATATTTTTGTATCACTGTTTAATTACAATGTACATTACAAAATGTTGCAGTTTGGTATGCTTGTATAACACTAAAATTGTAAGTCGACAAGTTTTCCCCTGTAAAAAGTATATTGTTCTCACCTGTAAAGACTTGAACAACATGATCAAAACTTAAGAGACATAAAACAGACTTGGACAAGACATGTCATCTCATCTCCTAACTCTATAAATGCATTAGTTTCACATATTTTATAACAAGTACTCCATGTATGTGAGAAGTAATAAAGTAAACTAACAATTTTGAAGGTCAAACCGTGGCCACGATTCCACTCGTGCAACCGTCTCATGCTTTCACCGGAGTTTATACATTAGTACACATTTGCTATCATGGAATTGTTTTGGACCAAGGTTTCATACATCTCTTTTTGTCTTATGAACAAGTGTTATTAAGTTATTACTGAAAAAATCTATATATAGAGTGAAAGTAGATTTTATGGTTTGAGACAAGAGTGAGCAAACAAAGTGGCTGTCGCGTCGTGTCCTTTTGAAACCTATGAAAGCTCCTGTCACTGAAACTATAATTTTTGCCTTTATTTGATTTTCGTGATTTTCCCTTGCTTTTAAGGAACGACCTTGGGCATGGACAGAATTTTGCAAATTGCTATTTAATGATAGAATGTATATACACTTACGAACAGTAATATCCTATCCTACCTCAGAATTCGTACGTATAAATTACATGAACACATAATATTACAAAACAATATATTATTTTCTTAAAAAATGAAATTCTACGTAAACTAACGGATAAAGTTTAACCATATTCTCTAAACTGCTTTCTTTACACTCCTGCGTTCCCATTTCCTAATCTGTGCATCACAACGGTTTTTTCTTTCCCAATGTGTCCATTCTGAGCCGAAACACGAACTGTGGACACTTCAGCAATACGGAACTGCACAAATTATACAAAATAACAATGGTAAAATAAATGAAATTTGAAAAATTCATAATCGTAATCATCCAACTGAAAACAAGCCATAAAATATGCATTAAGCAGCATGAGAGTAAAAAGGATTTTGGAAAAAATAAGAAATGCAGTCGATACTTTAAAGTATAATACAAAGCATTCAAAAAAGAACCTCAAGTTTTTCAAACGTGCGTAGCATTACACATCATTTGACATTATGATAACACTTTCAATATCGTGCAGAAATCACGTAACACAAAGCAATGCATAATGATGATGATTCAATACGAAACGCATTATGTTGGAAACCGAGGTAGTTTGCACATGCAAACACATCCTTATTCCCAAACCATAAGCCATGGTACATTCATATATGGAAATGAGATAAGCACAAATTGGCATTATTTGACAATACACATTCTGAAATAATAATATTGAACACGTTCAACCTCCAGTGAAGCTGACAAAAAAGTAAGATAGTAACTAACGTTGTTATTTAGTACTACGAAAAGTCTCTTTTGACTTGTGATTATGTGTCGTTCATCATTTTCTCTGTCATCTCCTCCTGGAGACGAGGACGAGGACACAGTTATATAGTATAAACTACACACTTATAATGTTACGGCAGTTGCTGTTGGGCTGTGTTATGTATGACACAAATTGGCTTTGTGAGCTTCAATTCATTAGCGAAAGCAAACAGACAACAGCACGCCTCGTCAAATATTACAACAAAGTGAGCATTCCTTTCAAAGAATTGGGTCTCTCTCTCTCTCTCTCTCTCTCTCTCTCTCTCTCTCGCTCCAATCTTTGTCCAACTGTTTACTCTATATTTGTCACACAATTAGGATTATTTGTCCTATCGTCATGTTTTCACTTTGACATGACGAAAGTCCTGCTCAAATCAGCAAAAATTTTATCTATTGGATATTACTTAATTGTGACCAAAGCATTTCGCATCAGTTCAATGATTTTTTTACTGAATTTTTTATGCTCACGAACATCGAAAAGCACCATACAAAATTTATTCAGCATGCTTTTTAAAGGCTTATATATGTTTGCTTTAAAAAATAATTGTCTCATCTCCCGTCATTACATTTAGTGTCCCTTATCTTCAAACTTTAAAAAAATAAATGCTGAATATTTTAAGTAATTAAAGTAGAGTTAAAGTATCTAAAGTAATCAGTTAGAGCGTCAATGCAAAAAGACAATTGTATAAATAAAGCAGATTTTGAACAGAATGATTGAATGTAATAAACTAGACAGCTTTATAAGAGTTAGACGTAAGCCCCTTTCTTTAAACGAGAAGCCCGAACCTTCGGTGATTCATATGAAATTTTCCGAAATTCAGGGACCAAGGTCAGAAAATAGAGATCAAACAAAGATGCCATGACCCATTCGGACACCGTGGACGTAACTCGAAGACCCCATGCTCCATCTTCAGGTTTCCATTTTAGCATATATTGGCCTGTAATATCAACAAAATTTGCATAAAGTTTCAAGGGATTAACTAATTTAGTCCACTTTCTCACTTATAATACAAAAAATGTTAATTACCAGTGAAATGTTTAACCGAAATTGCTCCAGTTGAATAGCTGAGAACAAACAATAGGAAACACGCGACTCCCACGACCATTCTGAAGATTGCAAGACCTTGGGAACAACAAATTGGAGCCATTTTCAAGGAAAAGTATGCCTGTGGAAAGTGGAAAATTGTACTATAATTAGCTCACATTCTTCAAGGCGAAAACATGGTTTTTATTTAAAACAGAATTTAAAAAGATGATTGTGTTTAACCTGAAAGATGAGAAAAATAGATCCACCTCCAAAAGCCATAAAAGCTCCGATGACATGCACTGACAGAATGTTACTTTCTTGAAAATTTCCGACGACGCTAACGCCAAGGGCAGCCAAGAGTCCAAAGAAAAATCCAAATTTGTTGGTTTTTTGAGATGCACTCTCTCTGTACAAGACATCTTCGACTTGTTTGTACCGTATGTAGGATGTGAACCCAACTATTCGTATCCATTAATGAAAAGTCATAAAATCAAGAAATTTTAATAAGAGTCCTATGAATTTGATTATTAACTATGAATGTATAGTTTGTAATTGTTCTTACTAAAGACTCCTGCAATATTTAGAAGCTGGGCAAAAACGTTCATTTCAGGGACAAGCGTCCCGGTGTCCGAAATATAAGCAAAAAAGGGAACAATGTGATCATTGCCCAACGCTATCGCATATCTGCAATTCCATAAATTACTTAATTAATTCCGCATCTTAATTATCTTATATAATGTTTAAGCTAGGCGTTCCTAATAGCATTCAAAACTTGATATGGGAAAGTGCAGTAATAGACGGGCTAATGATTGTTTAATATTTGCGTTTTCAGGACTCATGAAAATTACGTTTCTCACTACACGGTTTTGGTTTTAAACACACATATTGTTATACAAACACACGTAATTGAGTATTTTAAGATAAAAATAGCAAATAATTTCTCATGTCGTCCTATTATTTTCGAAACTCTGGAATGCGGGACGCGGATGCGTAGCATATACATTTAATTTAATAAGCACATTACATCATGTTCATAGTTCGACAATAATAATAATGATATTAATGGTTATTAAAGAACATGGATAATGTAAAATAGACTTACGTTGTGGCAAAAGTGATAGGAAAAATAAGGAACACAATCAGTGGAAGGAAATGCAAACTGCTAGCCGACATTTTGACTTGTGAATTTTCAATGAAGACTATGCTGAGAAAGAAACCTGAATGAGATTAGTCTCACAATGCCCTCAGAACACTAAACTGAACTATAATTTTGAGGTTATAGTATAGTATCTTCTTTGGTCCTCTGGTAGAAATGTGTTTTACAGGCTGAAACGTTAGTTACTACTTGAGTTACAGCGGAAAAACCACAAGGAGCAAGACCTTCAGTATTGTTTAAATATCAAACTTAACAAGTTTATTGATGTGATGTCTGTTCAATGCTAATGGAACGGCAAACAAACTGCTAATATAGTACTGAGACAAAAAGATGTCCATGGTCGTATTTTATACTCAAACTACACGTTGAGGTACACATGGCCTTTCTTACACACATTGGCTTATCTCATCGATGAAACATCGGAGTTGATGAGAGATACGCACAATTCTACTTTGATAAGAGTAATGGATTTAGTCAACGGACGGACGTAATATTAAAAAAAGATGTATTTTTTATCTATTGATTTTGCGGAAGGAAAGGAAAAGGGAACAAAAAGTCTGTCACATCGACACTATGAGTGAGTCATTTTTGTCACTCTTAAAACTGACTAAACATTTACTGACTACAGTCATAATTGTCTGTAGGTATGTAAAACCGTCTTATCTTACCTGTCTGAGTCTGTCAACATCGGAATACATTTTGATATTGGAAAATGATTAATTTCCTATAAGCAATATAATATTAACAATAATGTGATGACTTGGTGACAGAACAGTTTAGACTTTGAACTCTGCTTGACGTATATGTGCTACAAACTTAACGTACTCACCCGGCACTTTCAATGAAACTGTCAAATTTAACATGATTATTGATTACCCTGGTAATAAGTCATTGAGACAATAACAATCATCTTAGAGTGGAATCAGTGACGTTAGCTGCACCCTCATGTATAAAATGCGTTATTGCTATTTGAGTCACCTGGAATTTGCTAGAAACATTTTAATGAGTCATTCACAACCATTTTCACATGTATTAACTGTATGCACTGCTGCTGATGTTGTAGTTGTATAACTTGAGGGCAAATGGAAAACACAAAGGAACCACACATTTGTTTCTATTTTTCTGCAAAATGTCATTTTATTCAATACAACTCTGGAATGCAACAATGTTTGTCAGGGGCAAAGTGTGACACAGTGTCAGTCCGTACTATTACAGTTTATCTCTTAATGCCATACAGACTCGAGACTGCGACTGTATGGCAATGATTTGATCATATTTTTTCTTACCTTTACAGTACCGGTATTATCCTCTTTTAATGTGCATGTAATTAATTTTTCGTAGACAAAGTGACTGAGAATGAGATGATTACAAATACATCACATTCTCAACAGTTTTTATTCCGTCGGTGTCAATGTATATAATAATTTCATATTCTCTAGATTTCAGTTGACATGTTTATTAATATACGAAAGAGCAGAAATGTTACTGAAAGGCACCACCGCCAGACAATCCAGTTTTAAAAAATTCGTTTCTATAAATAATATAGCACCAAACAAATGCATATCAATGCATATGATGCATGCACATAATGCATTTTTTGATATTGTAAAATTGTAAGCTTGAAATTTTAAACTTATCAAATTCACATAAAATATAAAAATTCCAGATCAGGTCCCACATTATTAAAAGTTTACAAACGGCGTTAGTAGTTTTCAAAACATTTCTTCATTATAAATAATTTTTGATTACTTGGAATATGAATGTAACAAGGACAGAGCTTGTTCATGGATTTGATTGGTACACTTTCAAATGAAGCTCAACATTCAATCGTTTTCGTATAATGTAATTAATGTAATAACAAATTTAATGAATACAATTAGCACCAACTTGAACAAGCCTGAGGACGAGGTTTTACTACATACTTTCTACTGACCATTGACTTTCAACAGTTTAGTTGTTAAAAAGTGTTTCGTTCGTTAACATTCCCGAGGATTTCTTTAGTAGGAAAACTGTAATGTAATTTATAGGAGTTTTTTCAAAACAACGCTATATAGGACAAAGGATATAAACTTGCTGTCATCATTTCCGAAGATTCCAAGGTAATAATAACAAAACTCCGTCGTAAATACGCACGTACGTCTGCTTTCTTTGAGGCGAGATATTGGGGGATTCGGGAAAACAAAAAAAAGAGCAAATTAATAATTATTCCTTACATTTAATAATAGTGAGCACTTGACAAAAAACAAAATAAAATGAAACATATTATATAATAATAATAATTAATTCATAAACTCAATAACAGTTTCTGAAATCATGTTGAAGACAATTAATTAACAACAACTAAGATTATTTTTACTAGAATTATAAATTGGATTTATATATCCATGAAGATTACTCTACGTTATAGGACGTTTTACATTCAAATTGTTTTCCGATGAAACAGTATAGGAATTTTCTATATAACAAACGAAAGTAAAATAATATATATTTATTGTATCATTTTGATTATTCTAATATAATTTGTCATTTCTGGAATTAAGTGAAACTAAATATTAGCACTTACAGTACTAAATGAATAACATATAATGTAACTTGCTATAAAAAGAGAGCAGGTATTTTTTTACATGTAATTAATTATTCATTACTAATAATATAGTAAAATTCATTCAGTAACTCATTTCTCCTTGAAACTCGATACAATTTCTAGTCTCGGAAAAAAAGGCACAAACTGTCGACCGCGCAAATTGCCGTCCTTCTTTTCTAGAACTTTTCATAGACACTATTTTTTAATTTCTATGATACATTCAGCAGATTCTCAAAATAATTATGATTATTTTCCAAAATACTAATACATTTTGAGACGATCAAAAGCCCATTTCACAGGTACTTACAGTAAATCGTAATCGCCCTTCATAAATTCTATGTAGTGTCATTTATAGGACAACATTAATTAATTTTTTTCTTTGCATGCGTACATACGTTTATACTTAAATGTTTTTCTCTGGCACACGATTACAGTTTACTACAAGACAAAAAACAACAATAACAAAGACTTAATTTCTAAAAAAAATGTTCTTGCAAAATGTACCTAAAGTTCAAAGCTCATGTTTTATGTTGGACTCCCGTACACACCATAAACAATGAACTTTGTTGAAACTGTTGTCAGAAAGGGATCTTTGCTCATTCCACAGATTTTCTAGACTGGATATAGAAAACAATTTTCCTTTCCTTTAACAATTCCTTTATATTTAATTAATATAAAACAATTCGACGAATGTAAGTATTTATTTCTGGCCTATAGTAAGAAACTCGTTTCTTGTGCTTTACTTAACTTATAGAAACAGGAACAAAGATTTCTTTCAATTGTTTATATATTCTAACGAACAAAAAATGAACTATAATTAGAAGCGACACGACGAAATAACTTCATTTTTGTGCTATAAAGTGTTTTACTTGTACCACAATAGCTTCATCTCTATTATAAGACTCAGGAAGAGATTTTGGTTACAAAGGCACCGATTCTTTGAAGATCCGCATGTGACAAGTTAAAAAAACAATTATTACAAATGATATTAGAAGCGTCTTACTAAACGTAGTAGTACTTTTTCGTAAACTACAACGTTTGTTTCCGCACTCTTTCCAATTTTAAATTAAAATAAGCACGAATAAAAATCAGGTGAAAAATCATAAACGAAATTCTGGATAACATTTTTTCGTATTGTGCTTGATTGATGACTGGGCGACAAATATATGCGACATTGATTTTTTTGTTATTAATAGTAATTACAGTAGTAAAAATTTTGACAAGAAAGTACCGTATAATTATTATTCCTTTGGTGTTTTTGCATCGTGTAGTATAGTTTACAATTTTTCTTTTTTGAATAGAATAATTTCATTTGACTTTTGTATGTAAAAAAAGAGCTTTGGGTTAATTCGGCGTGCCTCCCTTGCCTTGTATGTAGTTAGTTGTACATGTTTTGAACGGTGGAAAAGTTTGGATTGACAGGTCTCCAATTGGTCGCATTGTGACCAAACTTGTACACTAATCGACGACCTAATACTGGCTCAAACACGTGGCTTTTGTAATAGTACCTGTAAGAGGAATAAACAAATACAATAAATTAGGTCATTTGATCCTTGTAAATTTTCCAACATCAAGTTGGTAGTCGTATAATTTGATAAACGCACTCTGAATAAGTAAAGTATAGTAAAAACACGAGTAAAAATCTATCATTTGCATTTCACATCTATCCTAGGAAAAGGGAAAGTTGACATATGGGGAAAAACAAAGCGATAAGATGCCGACGAACCGACTCTCCAAAGGTTTCATTTTTCCCTATAAAAGCACCGCGCTTTGAATGGAAAATTATGCAATTTTACATTTTATCCACTATGCAAAATTCGTGAATAAATTCGGTTTCCTGGACGCACCACAACGAAGTGGTCGTGAACTCCTCGCCTTATCATGAAAAAAACCAGCTCTGAACTGAGCTGAAATGGAAGGTGGAAACAAAATACATGGAAACAGAAAGAAAAAGTGTAGTTTATGTATGCGGTGAAAGCTGATACACAGCCTTAAATGAACAGCACTCAGTATGCATTTTCGCATTAAATGTTCCGAAGATTGTGAATAAAACTTTTCTGTTCGAAATTCAAGTTTTGGATGTGAAGGCCATTCTCCCATAGTGAATGGTTCTGGATTTTACAAAACTGCGAATTACGAAATGCTCTACTTTTAGTACGATTTTCTATCTCCAGTCTCCAGAATAATTGTGCATAAAAACGAAACGATTGATGAAGATGGATGGATTTCAACAGAACGAGCCATTTGAAGGATACGCGTGAAATGTAAAACGAGTGTAAATATTTTAGCATAAAAGTACAATTCAATGAGTATGACCCACGTACGACGAAGATATAAGTATTAAGAAATAATGCAACTTCTGAACATAAGAAATGTTGGTTTCGTGGTGTTTCCTAATAATCTACAAGAGAACTAACAGCCTTGACCATGAGATGATGGGATTAGAATGAGGTTTAGGTTGCTATTGCTTGTCGGATAGATTACTTTATAGTTTTGTTTGGAGTCCAAATGAGGAGTGTAGTATGTGTGTGAATGTGAACTCAAGCTTTCTATACGATGTGAGAAATCTATTCTAACAGGTCACGTTGAATAAGGTTTATGGAGATAGATATTGCATTATTTCAAACTATTCAGAATGTGCGTCGTCGTCATTCACGGATTCCGCAAGAGCTGTTCCCTGCTTTAATTCTGTTTTTCTTCTTGTTCATCATCATCATCATATCATTTATTCTTCTTATGTTCCAACAGCAACCAACTAACAGGTCTGGTAGTAAGTACTATCAGTACGTGTACCAGGACGTCAAAGAGCTGGATAGATTACTAGTGCAAGTAAATACGTAAGATATGAAATTACGCAATAATGGGTCCAATCGACTAACAAAGCCGTCTGACGGTGATGTGTACGTATGCGTTTGATGCTCACGGTGCTATTACGTAAACAATTATGCGAATGATGAAAAGTACTTCTAACACATGTCCAACCAAATGAAAGAAAACGACAAAATGATGAAAAGTCAAGAGATCGAACCGAAATGACATGAATTTGTTACCTCATAGCTCTGCTGAGCTTTTCATAAGTCATTCGAGGATTTCCTTTGATTTGTCCCCAAAGCTGAGCCACTTTTTCACTGTTCACAAATCGGAAATGACCTTCTTCTGGATTTTCCCATCGTACTAAGCTGGGACAGTATTCTGGATTCTTCAGGAGATCACGGATAAACTCCCATAGTCGACCCGTTTTCTTTTCTGGAAAAGTCAAAATACAGTCATTTGTAATTATTGCTGTGCTCTAAAACATGCAGAAAATTTCTTCATATTAAAAGAGATAGAAGAGACATTATATACTTTACATTGCATAGCTACTATAATTTTGATATTAGCATGTACGGTGAGTGCGAACATGTTACGGCCGTTGTTTAAAGCTAAATGTTAACAATGGATAACATCATCATCGTAATAAGCTATTTTGTCAACCACAAGGCATTTTCGCAACTTTCCTAGGTCACAAAATTCTCCGCCCTTGAATTTTTGCAAAGTATCAAAAAGTTGCAATTAAGTCGTAATGCATCCTTGTATTTTATTATTTTTTGCAGTTTACATGATATACAAAAAGGGTCCTGCTTATTTCACATTCACAACTTATAGGAGTGAATAGTTAGCATTTTTTTGAAAGTCTTGTAGAAATGTTGAGTGCAGCAAATAATGATCTCCGTATAGCATTTTTCTACTACAGTTGTTACTTTTCCATATAAAAAGTAACATAGAAACTGTAGTAGAGGAAACAGAAGCATCGGACTCCTATGAAATGTTACACAGTGTTTGTTATTCCAGTCTGTGTGGGCCAATAGAGTGTATTGTGTATTCATAATTAGGAAGCAAAAGCGAAAGAACAAACTTACTAAACGAGCTCAGAGAAAAATCAAACGATTCTCTCAAGTTCATTAGATGATCAAATTTGGCATGTTTGCAAAAGAAAATGAACTTTAACTAAGGCGATCGAATAATAGAACAACGTCAAGTCACCTCGTGCCACTACTCTTGAAATATGTTTCATGGCAAAAATGGTCATATTATTATATTATGATGAGGAATCGTGGTAGGTTGGCGTGCATTAAAACTGCAGACTGAGACAGCGGAGCAGAAGACACTAGAAAGATTACTAGACAAATGCCCAGTGTGCTAATAATAACGTAAAAAGGGAACAAAAAGCAATTGCGTTTGCTTTCTGGTGGGAAAAAATGATAGACCATGATATCCGGAGGAGACTCCAAGTTCACTCGGATTACCTTGCATTCAAAAAGTAAATGATGTGCTGTTGGATAAAGAAAAAAGATGGGCTCAACAACTCAACGTCAAGTTGACGAGAATTTTTCCACACTATTTAAGTCACTGGAGTAGTAGGAGCAAGTCAGCCTGTGGTAAATTTTAATTGCAAAGAACAAGGGTCCGTTTGCGTGTCCACTCAACTTTTTTTGCGGCCTTTTTCATTTCGTTTGTTTTCTCATTGTTAATAAACGTAGCTTTTTAACTAGTATCTTCATTTGGATGCTTGAAGCTTCCAAGACGCTTTTCTGCATGCTTGGTGTGTCTGTGTGTGGACTTATTGTGACCAACTCGCATGTCATTCCCTCATTCACTCACAGTGCAGGTCAAATTAAGTCAAAGTCAAATGCTTTTCAATGGGACACGTCGACGTCGTAACAAAGACAAAAGTCCAACATTTCTCCTTCACAGCTTCATTTTGAGAGTCAAACATCTTCATTGTTTGTACATTTCCCATTTCATGTGCATTTATTTCAAAGAATCTAACTATCTAACATTTTGCATTGTCTATTCCTAGTACTACAATACGGCAGAAGATAAAAATGTGCCGAGTGCTGTTGCATGCTAATTTACCACTAAAAACTAAAATGTTTCATATTTTATGGATTCGTTTTCTTTTGTCTGTCTGCATCCTGCATATATGCGTTTGGAAATACAGTACCACAACCAAAGTCACTTTCTGCTACTAATTCATCCTTCATCGCCAATGATGGAAAACTACACACATATTTGTACTAGTAGAATAATGTAATTTTGCGGAATTCCTGAGACTACGCAGATCTTCACATAGCTAGGTCAGACATATTTTGCAAAAATCAAATCGTCATCTCGTGCATACACTTCTTCAAACAGATTCCCTCTCCTTGAAAACATTATTCCCTCTTGGCATGTTTTGTCTATCTATTCGTAAACGAATTTTATTTCCAAGCAATTCTATTGCAAAGTAGCAAGATCCTAGCTTTTCCTATGCCAAAATCATGCAATTGAGTGCTCCACACAATACTTACAACTAATGCAGTATGGCAGCAAGTTTTTGTCTCATGTCTTGAGTTTTCTTGACCATACTATACAAACTCATCATGGACAGACATCGACTGGAGAACATAAGAAAAAAACTCCAACAATTGCAATCATTAAAAAAAACATTACACATTGCCAATCTTTGCACGTCAAAGGGTTTCTACTTCAACTACGCACACAACTAGACTTCTTAGAATATTGTAATATTACTTAAAAATCAAGTCTTGTAAAACTTATTCATCGTCTCCCATTTGCTGTACAAGCTGACGTTTTCAAGCTACACATAAGAGTTTCATATACACGTAAAAATGTGTCTGTGTCTCATTTTAAGAAGCTACACTGATTGAAAATCAATTAAATATGCTGTTGTGATACTGTATATCCAAAGAAAAATAGACTCCAAATGAATAATGAATTTACTATAGCAGTTACACAAAGGTAATCGTGTGCAAGTTGGTTCATGAAATGTTTAGCATTATAGTCTTACCCTTAA